>PVJI01016250.1:0-38744 GCA_004026765.1 Micronycteris hirsuta
TTATGTATTTGGGTGCTCCTGTGTTGGGTGCATATATATTTACAATGTTTATGTCTTCTTGGTGGATTCTTCCCCTGAGTATTATAAAGTGTCCTTCTGGATCTCTCTTGATGGCCCTTTTTTGGAAGTCTATTTTGTCTGATATGAGTATTGCTACCCCAGCTCTTTTTTCTTGTCCGTTTGCTTGGAAAACTTGTTTTCACCCCTTCACTTTCAGTCTGTGTAAGTCTTTTGTCCTGAGGTGGGTCTCTTGTAGGCAGCATCTGTGTGGGTCGTGCTTTCTTATCCAATCCACTATTCTATGTCTTTTAATTGGAGCATTTAATCTATTTACGTTTAAGGTTATTATTGATAGGTACTTATTCGTTGCCATTTTTTTTTTGTACCTGTGTTCCTCACTCTCTCTCTTTCTCTTCCTTCCCTTAAATCAGTCCGTTTAGGATCTCTTGCAGAGCTGGTTTGGTGGAGGTGTATTCTTTTAGACTTCTTTTGTCTTGGAAGCTCCTTATTTGGCCATCTATCTTAATTGAGAGCCTTGCTGGGTAGAGTAGTCTTGGTTGCAGGCCTCTAGTTCTCATTACTTGGAATATTTCTTGCCATTCCCTTCTGGCTTGGAGTGTTTCCATTGAGAAGTCAGCTGCTAACCTTATTGGGGTTCCCTTATTGGGGTTCCCTTCCTGCTTCTGCCTTGCTGCCTTTAGGATTCTCTCTTTGTCTTGGAATTTTGACATTTTAATGATGATGTGTCTTGAAGTGGGCCTGTTAGGGTTTCTTTTGATTGGGACTCTCTGTATTTCCTGGATTCATGTGGCTTTTTCTCTCATCAGATTAGGGAAGTTTTCCATCATTATTTTTTCGAACAGGTTTTCCATCCCTTGCTGCTCTTCCTCTCCTTCTGGTATCCCTATAATACGAATATTGTTACGTTTCATGTTGTCCTGCATTTCCCTTAATACTTCTTCATTCTTTCTGAGCCTCTTTTCCTGTTCTTGCTCTTTTTGGGTGTTTTTTTCTACCTTGTCCTCCAGCTCACTGATCTGATCCTCTGCCTCATCGAGCCTACTTTTGATTCCTTCTATTGTGTTCTTCAGTTCAGATATTGTATTCCTCATTTCCTCTTGGCCCTTGTGAATAGTTTCTATTTCCTTTTTCATGTTGACATAGTTTGCAGTGAGTTCATTATATTTTCCCTGTAGTTTCTGGTAGTTTTCTGTGAGTTCATCAAGCTTCTCGAGTTTCTTGTGCTGCCTAATAACATATGCTTTGAACTCAATATCTGATAGTTGGCTTGCCTCTGCTTCATTTATCATTCTTTCTGGAGCTTCCTCCTTTCCTTTCATTTGGGAATTGTTTCTTTGTCTTCCCATTGTTTGTGGGATTCTTCTTGCTAGTCTCTGGTTCTTAAACTGATCTGTCAAGTTCTCTGAAGCAGTGAAGTTAATTTTGTGTCACTCTCTGTTTTTTGGGCTGACTCTTGTCTGGGTCCCACTCTATTCTCTTCACAATTCCAGGTTTTAATGTCTCACCTGTTGATAAAGAAGCGAGGGGAAGGGAGAAAAAGAAGGAAAAGAAAGCAAAAGAAAAGGAAAAGGGGAAGATAAAGAAGAAAATAATTTGAAAATAACATAAAATAAAAAAATAATAAAAAATAGGAAATAAAAGGAAGAGAAAACTAGGAATACCAAATGAAGTGAAGGTAGAATGAGTTAAAAAAATATAGAGGGACAGATAGGAAGGAAGGTGGGGAAAAAGAAACACAGAAACAAAGAGAAAACAAACGAAATAAAAAAAAAAAGACTTTTGTTGGCTGGCTTCAACAGCGTCAGGCTGGGAAGATCTGCTGTCTTCCTGGGCTGCACTCTCAGCTGCCGTCCCGCCTCCAGCAGAGTTGCCGGGAGTTTGCAGCACCTCCTCTGGGCCGCCTGACCCCCACCCTGAGTCAGAGTTTATGAGGTCTGTGTCTCCTCTCAGTGGGGCTCAAGGTAGCTCCTCTGTTTCTCCCCTACGGATGGACTCTGCACTGCAGGTCTGGGTTGTGTCTCAGGCCCTGCAGGAGTGAGCTCTGCGCCCCTGCATTCGCCGATCGCTTTTGTCTCTGGATTCGGAGCTTGCAAGCCGCAGGCCTGGGCGCCCGGTCGGGCACCAACGCCGGCTGCCCCCGACTGGCTCCACCGGGTGCGTGCCCGATCATGGAGCTCCGGGCTTGGGTTTCCCTTTCTCAGATTAGTCTCCAATTCCTCCCGCTGGGATTGCCAGCCTCTGCAGATCAGTCCCCACGTACACACCAACCTCCAGTCTGCTGGGGACCAAGGCTCTTCCAACAGACACACGCGTCTGCTTTGGCAACTCACACGCCCCAATCCAGCTCCCTCCCACGGATCCTGGAGCAAACCGGGAATCTGCTGCTACTGGATCCGCAGACCTCCTGGCTCCCTGCGAGACCCGAGGGACCCCTTCCGTCCGAAGCAGTCTCCCTACCGGCTGATCTTTCAGTTTTATGTGCAGTCCTGGTTGCCAATCTTCCCACACACCGGAATACAGCTGAGTGATCGCTCTGCTCCTCAGAAAATCGGCCAGATATCCCGCCAGTGGGCCGGAGGAAGTCAATCATGCTCCCTCCTACTCTGCCGCCATCTTTCTCCTCTTTTCATTTCTAATTTTATTTATTTGGGTTCTCTCTTTTTACTTGATGACTCTGGTTAAAGATTTATCAGGGTTTTTTTTTATCTTTTCAAAGAAACAGCTCCTGGATTCACTGATTTTTTAATTGTTGTTTTTGTCTCTATGTCATTTAATTCTGCTCTGATTTTGATTATTTTCTTCCTTCTACTCACACTGGTCTTTCTTTGTTGTTGTTCTTCTAGTACTTTTAGATGCAAGCGGTAACTGATTGAGCATTTGATTTCTTATAATAACTTTTTAATATAAAGTAGTTTTAAATTTGGTATTCTTCATATACTTTTGTGTTCCCTCAAATCTCAAAGCTCTGCTGAGAATCAGAACATTCCACACATAAACACATAGGTCCTAGATTCCCTTTCTCTGGGCAAATTCTGGGTTTCTCTCCCTACAGCATTTAAAGAACAGTGTTTAGTGTCACAAACTTAGTGATTCACAATCTTTAAATTATCAGAAATTTTGGCAACACATCAAAGCAATTAAGAGATTCAAAGCAACAATAGATAAGTCTATAACAACTACTGTACAACTTTATTAAAATAGGATAATGCTCCACAGTATCTACTAAAATAACATTATTTTATCTTTTGTGTTGATTGCACTTCAACCCAATACAGTTTGTCTTAGAAGAACAATTTACTTTCCTAAATTCCCAAAGTATCCACAGGGCAAAGTTCTTGAGTTTTCCAAGAAACCCAAGCTTTTTCTTGATCCTGATTTGATATCATGATTAGCCTCTTTGCACTGTCAGCAGATTTTTCTCTACTGTATAGGACTTTCTCTAAATCTCAGTCAGCACATCCTTATATTTGACAGAAATCATTATAATTACATGTCCCCCCCCACTTATGGCAAAAATTAATTATACACAGTGATCAAAATTTCAAGGGGAACACAGGAAGGATCCATGGCACTCTAGTATTGTTATGACATTCCTTTTGAGAACCTGAAATAAGGAATGTCACAGACTCATCACTCTTATTTCCAACAGCAGTAATTGCTCCTGGAACAAAACCACTGAGGCTATGACATGTTGGTATACAAAACTCCTCACTTAGCATTTGATCAAAATTTTGCTAAGTTAAAGAAAGCTCTAAGATTTGCTGGGATCTGTGCATGTCCTAAGTGATTTTATCCAGACAAGTTTATGACTTACAAAAAGATTTTCCAGAATGATACTTCTTACAAATTCAGACTAATAAACACATTCCAAAGCCCTCGTGCTCAGAGCATGACTAAGTAAAGTATGAGGTGAGAGTTCCTCTGAACACAAGTTCCAGACATCACTTTTTCTTCCAGTGGAATCATGATGGCCTGTTTAACAAACATTTCCTGAAGTGAGCATGAGAAAAATATGGAAAATAACAGTGCAAAGCAGAAGTGAGAAACAGCCACATTGAACTGAGCTTCTGTATTTTGATATCCATTTTTGTTCTATTTTCAGACAATATTATTTAAAAGTATCATTCAAGTATTCTTTCTTCTCCAGTCATCTTGAGAACTTAATACAACATGCTCTGAGGTGTCTTCTTTTGTCCATCTCTAGGATGTACTTCCTGAACATTGTTTTAATGATAGTAGCAAGAAAATAATTTATTGAGGAATTACTATAACAAGTGCTTTACCTACATTATCTTATTTCTTCTCAACAATCCTGTGAAGTAGATGCCATTATTAGACCTCTTTAATCAGTGCAGAAACTGAGGCATAGAGAGGTTAAGTAATTTTCCTCAACTTATTAGTGCTCTGTTTGAGAAGTAAGGTTTAGATCACTGAGACTAACCAGGGTTGAATTTTCCAGTTTATTGAATGAAACTTTATCTCATGTTCACTTATATGCCATATGTTAGCTCTGGGGAAATCAATCATAGCCACCAGAGTCCAGATCTGGCAGTAAACTAAAACCTAATAGAAAAAAATCAAGTCACTGCCTTGGAAAAGTGTCCTTTCTTTTTTTTTTTTTTTTAAATTAATTTATCGTTGTTCAATTACAGTTGTCTGCATCCTCCCCCTCCCCTCCCCCACCCCCTCCAAACCCACTTCCCTCCCCTTCTTCCACCCTTCCTCTGTGTCCTGTCCATGTGTCCTCTATAGTGGTTCCTGAAAACCCTTCTCCCATAGCCCCCTATCCCCTCCCCTCTGGCTATTGTTAGATTGTTCTTAATTTCAGTGTCTCTGGTTATGTTTTTCTTGCTTTTTTCTTTTGTTGATTATTTTCCAGTTAAAGGTGAAATCATATGGTATTTTTCCCTCACTGCCTGGCTTATTTCACTTAGCATAATGCTCTCCAGTTCCATCCGTGCTGTCCCAAAGACTATAAGCTCCTTCTTTCTCTCTGCTTCATAGAATTCCATTGTGTAAATGTATCATAGTTTCTTGATCCACTCATTTGTTGATAGACACTTAGGCTGCTTCTAGCACTTGGCTATTCCGAATTGTGCTGCTATGAACATTGGGGTGCATAGATTCTTTTGGATTGGTGTTTCAGGGCTCTTAGGACATAATCCCAGCAGTGGAATTACTGATATCAAACTGTATTACAAGGCCACTGTAATCAGAATAGCCTGGTAGTGGCGTAAAAATAGACAGACCAATGGAACAGAATAGAGAGCCCAGAAATAAACCCAAGTCTCTATGGCCAATAAATCTTTGACAAAGGGAGGAGCAACATAAAATGGAGTAAAAGTAGCCTCTTCAACAAATGTGTTGGGAAATCTGGAAGGCTACATGCAAAAAAATGAAACTTGAGCGCCAATTTGCACCATACACAAAAATAAATTCAAGGTGGATAAAAGACTTAAATATATGTCGTGACACCATAAAAATCCTAGAGGGAAACATCGGTAGGAAAATCTCAGACATTCCACGCAGCAACATCTTCATTGATATGTCTCCTAGAGCTAGGGACATAAAGGAAAGAATAAACAAATGGGACCTCATCAAAATAAAAAGCTTCCTCATGGCTAAAGAAAATAGTATTAAAATAAAAAGCGAACAAACCATATGAGAAAACATATTTGCCAATGATACCTCAGACAAGGGTTTGATATCCAAAATATATGAAGAACGTACATGACTCCACTCCAGGAAGACAAAAAACCCAATTAAAAAATGGGCAAAAGACTTGAACAGGCACTTCTCCAAGGAGGACATACAGAGGGTCCAGAGACGTATGAAAAGATGCTCAGCATCACTAGCCATCAGAGAGATGCAAATTAAAACCACAATGAGATACCACCTCACACCAGTCAGAATGACCATCATAAACAAAGCAACAGATAAGCATTGGGGAGGCTGTGGAGAAAAGGGAAACCTAGTGCACTGTTGTTGGGAATGCAGACTGGTGAAGCCACTGTAGAAAACAGTATGGAATTTCCTCAAAAAACTAAAAATGGAGAAGTGTTTTTTCTTAGTAGCCTGCAGGAGGACTTAACTCACCAAGCAGAGTTTGGTCCTTTTAGTCTCTAAAACCTTTCCTTCCATGGTGTATCTTGACTTCCTCACCTATGGTAGAAGAAGCTATTAATCGCAATTCTTTAACGATGTGTATTAGAATTCTATAGCAACACCCTTGCCATTTCCCAGCTTTTGGCTTTGTGCTTGGCTATTGGACATGTTTGTAAGATAGGCCATTAATAATGATAGAAGCATAAACTTGAACTGTGTTTTCATGGCTTGGCTTGCCATCTCGCATGAAAAGTATATGCTCCATGTAGCTCCTGCCTTTGACTTTGTGCTTGGCCATTGGACCTGTTTGTACAATATGCTATTGGTGATGATAGAAACATAAACTTGAACAGTACTTTCATGGCTGGGCTTGCCCACCTGAATGAAAAAAAACATGTTCCAGTTAGCTACTGCCTTTCAGACTGGCCACAGAGCAAACAGAGCCAAATCCTAAACCTATAGCAAAGCCTCACTGACCAACAGTTGAAGTCAGAGCTACCCAGATGACCACAGCCTAAGGTACATAATCAGCTGAGTCACTGGCCCAGGTACATAGAAATAAGTGATTGCCATTTAAAATCACTGAGCTTGAGGGTAATATGTTACATGGCATCATTATGGTCATAGCTAACTAATACTACAAACATAAACTAGAGGTTCTTTTTCAGTTTCCCTGAAAATTCTTAGGCAGTGTCGCAGTATTCTCCTACTAAATTTGCTGGATCACCTAAGCACAGTATGAAAAAGAATTCTGCCGCTAAAGTACAAGTCCTGTGCTGTTTACCCAATATTTTAAAGTGTGGAGCCATTGTTAGATTTGAGGGGAAAGGCAAAGCATTAAAATCAGTGTGCTAAAATAGAAATTATGACTCATAAAAAATACCCTGGAAAAACTTGCAAGTTATCCCCAAAGCTCAGATTCATAATTTTGTGTACACAATTCTGTAATTATATGTTTGCCAAAGTTAAAGAAGCCCTGAAGGAAGAAATAAAAGTTTTTATGTGGATACTTGGACATTCAAACCCTTCAGCATTTAACATAACTAGAACATCCCTAGCAGTAAATATATGGACCAACTCTAAAGTGACCCTACTGTTCAGAGTTTGAGCCATTTTCCCATTAAAACTCCCAAATATTAACATACTTGAGAGATGATAGAGTAGAATCTGGATATGGGAGGAAAGTGGGGCTGGAAAAGTTTAGGTCTAAATCCATATTATATATCAAATGCACATATGCTACATCTCTACCCAGTTCCCACTTTACCTGCTAAACCCATAAAAAAAATTTAAACAACAAATAAAATAATTCTTTCTCATGTTCCAGGTGCCCCTGCATTGTCTTCAGTGCTTCTTCTCAAGTACTGTGCTGTGGGTAGGAATTAAGGCACAGTAAAAAGATACTTTGAAAATCTTAAAATTCACCTCAACCTACAAAAGGACAATGCCTTGAACAACATCATATATGCTAGCGTATGCAACCACCACCAAACTATATACATTAACACATTATTAATTAATAAATAAACTGTTCCTACCAAGCATCTGTGGGAAGTTTGAAACTGGGTCCATATGACTTGATGCCATTACAGTCTGAGGCTCTCACTTCAGAGCGACTATGCAGTGAATTCCTCATAAAGCCATCTTTAATCCATTAAAGGACAAACATTTTACTGAGGTTATGTTCTTCCCACTTTTTTGGCATTCAAATATTTTTATGTATTAAAAGACTGGTCAGGACAGATGGGAGTGTGTGTGTGTGCATGGATACAAGCATCTATGTGTGCTCTGTGTGCAAATGTAATGGAATTTTTTATGACCTACTTTGACATATAGAAAGTTATGTCCAAAATGTATCTTGATCATTTACTTCTTTGATAAATTTAAATACCATATGAATTTTATCTTATATGATAAAATGGTGTGGGGCAAGTCATTTAGCTAATGAACCTCAAAGGAACTTTCAAATGGAAGCCACTATCCCCAGAAATATCCAGACTGGACTTGGGGAACAAACTTTCCAAAAGAAATAATAATTCCTTATACTTGTAACTCTTTAAATGATTTTATCTCATTTGAACCTGTGCAAGAGTTGGAGGAAGGTAGGAGAGAAATTATCACAGCTTTACAACTGGAGGAACTAAGTTTCAGAGTGATTAAGTCACATGTCAGTGTCAGAATTAGAATTTGAAGCCTGGTCTTCCATGCCAACTTCAAGGCTTTTTCTACTAGAGTATAATAATATCCACTCTAGAAAACTGCTGGGGTAAAAAATTTTTGTTGACAAAGAAGATGCTTGCCTTAATGGGGTGAATTTCTCGCAATTAAAACCACATTTTTGTGTGGGATACCACAAATAAGATTTTTGTTATTTGCCATTTTGGAATACCCCTATTTTTGCCTGCCATAATTCTGCCTCCCAGTCAAAGCACAGCTCAAAAGGCACCTCTTCCATGAAGCCTTTTGGAGTCCATCACTTCCACTCAATGATATATAACTTATTTTTGCTTTAATGACCTGTTGGGCTCTGTGTTTCCCATCTGTGTACATGGTCTATATACACCTGCCACTAGTTTGTAAACATCACCAGGATGCTCTCCACCTTTTTAACACCACTCCTCTTTCCTTTTGCCAATATCTCACAATTTAGATTAGTTTTAGTGTTAAACAAGAAAAAATTTAAGCTCCCTCGTCCTCTCAGCAAAAACAGGTCACTCTGTGAGCCCTGAGCTACACCATCTTCCTTTATATCAGCCCTGGAATTCAGGGGACAGAAAACCAAGGCCATCATTCAAATGTTCTTGAAAACTTCTTGATACACCATAGCACAGGTAGCAAACACATGGCCTGTGGGCTGAATCTGGCCCTCTATCTTGTTTTATCCAGTCTGGCACCTTGTTTCTACCCAGAGGTAGTGCCGAGTTCCTTGCCCCTAGTTAAGGAGTAGTTACATTTATACAGTCTTAAAATTACATTTGGCCCATTTAAGGTAACCATGAGGCTGATGTGGCCCCTGGTGAAAATGAGTTTGACACCTCTGCTCTATAGAATGGTGAAGTGGAAAGACCCTGGGCTATAGGCTGAGATGGACCCGGGTTTGAATCCCAGTTCTGTATCACTCTAGTTACATAACTTTGAGTAAATCACTAAACCTCTCTTTACCTCCATTTTCTCATCTGGGAAAATCTCACATGGTTTTGGAAGCAATAAGCAAGTTGATCTATATCATGAAACTTCTATAGTACCTGACATATAGTAGGCACTCAATGAAATGGTAGTCTGTTTTTATTGGTGTTGCTATAATGGGGTATAAGCTGAGAGGGTCCAGGGCCCTTCACTAACCTAACTTGAGGACTGGAAAAAGCAGCAGCAGAGGGATTGAGAGTTATTTTGCATATCAGTAACCACAGGGAGATAGGCATGACTTTGACCCATGATGTAGCAGGTAGGCAGCTCCCTCTACCCCCTACCAGTTAAAGTACCTGTGCAAGCTTGGAGATGGCTTGCTGCACTCTACTGGGCCACACCTTCCCAGACTAACTATGGCAGCCAAGAAAGGCAGAGAATATGGGAATGCTAGCAGGTGTAGCTGACTGTGGGAGCAGTTGTAAATGGGGTTATTGAGGAGGTTCCAGGCTGGGATTTAAACAAAAAGGCAGGCCACCATGTGGGGCAATGTGAGACATTGTGAGACCATACAGGAAGAAAAGGGGTGAAAGGACTCTTACTGGTTGGCCATGAGGAGGTGCTACATGGCTTTGGATTAAGAACTGGAGATCACGGTGATACAGCTGATGGTGCTGGATATCTCAGGAGACCTGCCCAGCTGAGCATGGATTACTGAGAGGAACAGGGAGAAGTGTGGACTTGCTTTTTTTCTTCTGGAGGGCGGTACTTCTGACTGGCATGCTCTGAGACTGTCATGACTGGGCAAAAGGGGGAGGGGCAGGACTGTGTGTTTGTGGGTGCATCTTTGTTTCTAAAGGGAGTGAGATTTAACTGTAGAATTCTGCCATTATTCTAAACCTGTATAACTTTTAATTAAAATAGTTCCCCTCCTTTTTACCAAACTCAATTGAGAGCCACAGTTCCTAACATGACAGTGGGCAAAGATGAACCATAATACAGAAAGACCCTGGGGAGGAGGGGGTTGTTTCTGTAACACTGCTTCTATTTTTGTTGCTGTTCTTGCTAATAAAATATCTGGCCCATATCACTTCCTGAGAAAATATTACTTCTCATTTACTATACCTCTTTACACAGCATCTTTCCCTTCTCTTATTTCCAGTCCACTCCATGAAGCCACAAGCAAGTTTCTTAGTGCAATATAGAACTAGTGAATATTGGAACCAGAGTGTCAACTTAGCCTACCTTTATTCTAGCTTTCCCACTGGTCTGCATTCTGGATGGATGAACTGAAGCAGAGAAAAGAGGCAACGTTTTTTCTTTATATCACATACCTAAGGAATTTGTTTTAGTCCTTTGAGAACATTTAAATCTACCTCAAGCTCAAAGTAACTCTCAATGAGAAAAATAATTCATGGGAAACCTGGGAATTCTACTGATCATCAAATCAGAGCAAACTATAGCTGGTCTCCCCAACAACTCTTTCAAGAATGGGAAAGCAAAAGTTGGAAAGCTGGAGTGGTAGGATGGCGGTGGGCACCAAAGTGAACCACCACCCTGGTATTTATATAATACTGGCAGGTTGAAATCAAAGCATCATTTCACAGAAATTCCAACCTAAGACAACAGAGGCAACTTTTCATACTTTAAACAACTTGTCATTCTCATATAAAACTTGCAAGTCCATATTAGGAAGCTGTTGCCTGAAAAGTGGAAGTGTTAAAAATGATGAACAAAGTTACCTTAAAGGGAAGTCTGAGCCAATGCTAGCTTTTTTATTCTGTTTATCTTGTAGGCATGCTAAAAATAGATTTCTGGCTCTTAAATATGGCTTTATTGTTTGGCTGGTTATACACAAGTTGTTATTTTGGACTCTCTCTGAGTTTCTGGCTTTCTGATAGGAAGTTTAACAGCTTATTAAATGGCATACCCACTCATTTTTTCTAGCCATACTTTTTTCTGTTGTAATGTATGATGAGTAATTTTGAGATATATCCTCATTTTAACAAATAATTCCGGATGAAGAACCATGTGCACCCCAGAACAAGCTTTGTTTTTATACTATAAATTGAGTTTGTAATAGGTATATGAACAATTGTTGAAAGAATACTATATGATTTCCAAATTTCTTTACATGCCTGATCTCATTTAATTTTCACAAGATAGAAAAGTATTCATACATTGAAAAAAATAGCTTTTATCTCTTACTAAGTTCCAGACATTGTGTTAAAACACCAGGTCCGCAATTCTAGATAGCATCATTTATTTCTGTTTTTGATAAGGAACCTGGTTTCAGGAACACTGAGTGACTTTGCCAAGGTCATAAACTAGTGAGCAGACATATCAGGCCCTCTGATTCCAAATCCCTTGTTGATTTCCACAGAAAAAATTTATAGCTGAGTGGGGCTTTGGAAATTATACAATTCAATGTTTTTACTTTGTACATGAGAAAAAATAAGAATTCTGCCCAAGGTTACAGTTTAAAAATAGTTGAATGGGAATCCAAGTCTCCCAACACCTAGTGTGTTGTTCTTACCCAAAAGGATAACAAGATTTATCGTATATTTTTAGGTCATTTCTAAAACACATGCCTTTCACTGGAGGACATGCTCTAAAATTCTTTCTCCAACTCTCATCCCCTCAGAAGACCTCATCTGAGAGTATAGAGGAAAATAGGAAATTGATAATAATTATTAATAATTATAAATATTTATAAGAAGTACAATTTACTGATACCCCAATGTAGTTGTTAACAACTAATGACTTTGCTTCACCCATGGGTTTATGTAAAAGGATTTCCATGCAAAGGAGTATTTACAAACTCTTAATAGAGTGTGAGGCACACAAAACCACTTAATCAACATTTGAGGAAAGGAAGGGAGGGAAGGAAGGGAAGGAAGGAAGGGAGAAAGGAAAAAAGGAAGGAAGGAAGGAAGGAAGGGAGGGGAAGAGGGGCTAGGAATTTTTATCTGTTTTATGTATTTCTGTTTTCCTCAGGGCCCAGCATATAAGAGATATCAGTAAATAATTATCAAATGATTAATTAAACATTCTGACCACACTTGTGTCCAAGTTGACTTGTAGTACTTTAATCAGTTGAAACTTCTTGAAGAAGATGAGCACAGCAACTCCTACTGGTCCTCTGCCTCACCTCTTGCCTCTTTCCTGTCTGTTGTCAGAGTCAGCTTCTCTGTTTTTTTAATTGTTTTTTTTTTTTTGAATTTTATTGTTGTTCAAGTACCATTTTCTACATTTTCCTCCCACAACTCCCCCCACCCCAGCCATCCCTGCCTCCCTCCCCTGATCCCACCCCTCTTGGTTTTGTCCATGTGTCCTTTATAGTTGTTCCTGAAAACTCTTCCCCGCTTTTCCCCCATTATCTCTTCCCACCTCCCCTCTGGTTACTGTCAGATTGTTCTTAATTTCAATGTCTCTGGTTATATTTTGCTTGCTTTTTTGTTTTGTTGATTAGGTTCCACCTACAGGTGAGATCATATGGTATTTGTCTTTCACTGCCAGGCTTATTTCACTTAGCATAATGCTCTTCAGATCCATCCATGTTGTCACAAAGGGTAGGAGTTCCTTCTTTCTTTCTGCTGCATAGTATTCCATTGTGTAAGTGTACCATAGTTTTTTGATCCTTTCATTTACTGATGGGCACTTAGGTTGCTTCTAGCACTTGGCTATTGTAAATTGTGCTGCTATGAACATTGGGGTGCATAAGTTCTTTTGGATTGGAGTTTCAGGATTCTTAGGATATAATCCCAGCAGTGGAGTTGCCAGGTCAAAATGAGTACCTAATGTTGAAACATTTTCTCTTGCAAGGTGGTATACAAATTCTAACAAGTGCAATGAGTCATGAGCAAGCACAAGTGCTGAAATATTTTTTTTCCTCATCAAAATGTGATGAGTCCAGAATTTGATGAGTTCTGAAGCTGACGAATACCGAGGTATGACTTTATAGAAAATTTTGAGTTGGATTTCTTCAATTGTCTTATGAACTTAGGTAAAGGGTGAACCTTTCCTTTTGAACTTCAAACAAGAAGATGCAGCTGCTTGCTCTACTTTCTTAGTCCATTCAGGCAGCTATAGCAAAATACCACAGAATGGGTTTCTTATAAACAGCAACAGTTCTCACAGTTCTGGAGGTGGGAAGATAAAGGTGACAGCACTGGTCACTTTCTGGAGAGAGTGTTCTTCCTGGTTCATAGCTGGTACCTCCTCACTCTACCTTCCCATGGTGGAAAGCTTGAGAGATATCAGTGGGGTTTCTTTTGAAGGGCCCTAATCCCATTCAAGAGGGCTCCACCCTTATGCCCTAAACATTACCCAGAGGTCTTATCTCCTAACAGCATCACATCGGGGGTTTGGATCTCAACATAAAAACATGTGGAGGCACAAACACTCAGGCCACAGCATCTGCTTTGCCACTCAGATATCTAATAAGCATTTTAACATCACCTGGCCAAAACTGAATTCTGAATCTTCCCCCAAACCAGCTTCTCTCACCATCTTAAACCAATCAGATTATTTTTTCAGAATAATCACAATCTGATAATTTAATACCACATCCACTGTTTACCTTTGTATGAACCACCATTGCCTGGAATAAAAAAAAAAAATGTATCCCCATAGCTGGTTTTCCTCTGTCTGCCTCAACACACACTAGAATGATATGGCTGATGTGTGAATCAGGTTATGTCATTTTACTGCTAAAAATGCTTCAATAGTTCTCCATCCCATGCAAAATATAATGGTTAATTTTATGTGTCGACAAGGCCACAGGATACCAAGATATTTGGTCAGATATAATTCTGTGTGTCTCTGTGTGGGTATTTTTGTGTGGGTTTAACATTTTGTGAGGGTATTTTGTGTGGGTTTAATATTGGTAGACTAGGTGAAGTGGATTTTCATCCCTAATAGAAATGATCCTGATCCAATCAATTGAAGGCCTGAATAGAACAAAAGAGCTGACCTTCCCTTGATTAAAAGAGAATTCCACCTGCCTGACTGCCTTTGAACTGGGTAAGAATAAGGTTTTTTCCTGCCTTTGAACTCAGACTGAAATATTGGCTTTTCCTGGGTCTTGAGCCTGTTGGTCTTCAGACTGGAACTGTATGTACCATTGGTCTCCTGGGTATCCAGCTTGTCAGCTGCAGATATGGGCATTCGTCAGACTCTATAATCATGTGAGCCAATTCCTTATAATGTCTCTCTCTACACACACACACTACTGGTTCTGTTGGTGTTATTTGTTTGTAGAATTCTGATGAATGCACAAAGTAAAAATCAAAACTGTTGCAATGATGTATAAGGCCCTGCACAACCAGCCTCACTAATGCCTGCTCATCTCTTTAGACCAGGGTCAACAAACTGGCCTGTTTTGTGTGGCAGCACAGAGGCAGATGACAAAGCTGAGTAGTTGTCATGAAAACTGTATGGTTCTCAAAGCTGGAAATCTTACTGTATGATTCTTTGCAGAAAAAGTATGCTGACCCCTGTTCTGTTCTCATACTGGCCTCATTGTGGTTCTAAGAAAGGTGCAACACTGTTGTATGTCAAGGCCTTTTCACTTGCTATTCCTTCTACTTGGACTACTCTTCCTGCAGATATCTGCCTAATGCTCTCCTTACTTTCTTCAGGTTTCTGGTCAAAAGTCTTCATCTCAAAGAAAGCATCCCTTCCCAAGGCTCTTAAGTTCTTTTTCCTGCTGTGATTTTCCCCATATCACCTATTATCATCTAACTTATTAAATATTTTATTTACTTTGATTCTCATATATCTTTATTCACTCAATGTAAACTCCATGAGAGTGTGCTTTTGTTCTTTCACTGTTGAATCACTAGTGCCTTGAGTAGTGGCTGGCATGGAAGATGTCCAGTAGAAATGTTGAACAAGTGAATGGAACCCATCTTCATCTACTCCCAGACTGCTGAATTTTTCCTCCTGAATAAGATACCATAGTTTCAACCACATGGTCGCAGATTCAGTAGGGCTTCACACGTTTAATTAGCCCACATAAGTGTGGATCAGCATGGAATTAAATGAAATAGCAGCCTGAATAAAAATACATGAAAATATATTCCATTACCACAGAGAACACACAAAAGAAAAAGTATATGCTTTAGGCGTTTCAAAAATTTCTTTAGACTTCCTGGAAGATGGAGGCATAGGTAGACACACTGTGCCTCCTCGCACAACCAAAAGAAGGGCAACAATAATTTAAAAAACAACAACAACCAGAACTGACAGAAATTCAAACTGTATGGAAGTCCAACAAACAAGGAGTTAAAGAAGAAACATTCATCCAGACCTGTAGGAGGGGTGGAGACGGGCAGCTGGGCAGAAAGGACTCACAGCAAGGCAGTGGCTGGTGGACCCAGTGAGGCAGTAGGTTGTGGAGCAGGTGGTCCCATATTCGCATTCAGATAAACCAAGAGGAACAACTGGGGAGCGAGACAAACCGCACAACCCAGGGCTCCAATGTGGGGAAATAAAGCCTCAAATCTCTGATTGAAAACACCAGTGGGAGTTGAGGCAGCAATGGAAGAAACTCCCAGCCTCACAGGAGAGGTGACTGGAGAGACCCACAGGGTCCTAGAGCACACAGAAACCCACCCACCTGGGAATCAGCACCAGAAGGGCCCAATTTGCTTGTGGGTAGTGGGGGAAGTGACTGAAAACTGGCAGAGAGTGGAGCAAGTGCCATTGTTCCCTCTTGGACTCCTCCCCCACATACAGTGTCACAACACAACCACATGGGCTACCCCACCCTGGTGAACATCTATGGCTCTGCCCTTACTACCTAACAGGCACACCAAGACAAAAAAAGTTGGCTCAAATGACAGAACAGATCAAAGCTCCAGAAAAAATACAACTAAGAGATGAAGAGATAGCCAACCTATCAGATGCACAGTTCAAAACACTGGTAATCAGGATGCTCACAGATTTAGTTGAATATGGTTGCAAATCTGAGGAAAAAATGGAGGCTATGCTAAGTGAAATGAAGGAAAATGTACAGGGAACCAACAGTAATGGGAAAGAAACCAGGACTCAAATCAATGGTATGGACCAGAAGGAAGAAAGAAACATTCAACCAGAAAAGAATGAAAAAACAAGAATTCAAAAAAATGAGAAGAGGCTTTGAAACCAGGACATCTTTAAATGTTCCAACATTCGAATCATAGGGGTACCAGAAGGAGCAGAGGAAGAGCAAACAAATTGAAAACTTATTTGAGCAAATAATGAAGGAGAACTTCCCCAGTCTGGCAAAGAAAATAGACTTCCAGGAAGTCCAGAAAGCTCGGAGTCCCAAAGAAATTGGACCCAAGGAGGAACACACCAAGGCACATCATAATTACATTACCAAAGATTAAAGATAAGGAGAGCATCTTAGAAGCAGGAAGAGAAAAGGAGACAGTTACCTACAAAGGAGTGCCCATAAGACTATCAGCTTATTTCTCAAAAGATACCTTACAGGCAAGAAGGGGCTAGAAAGAAGTATTCCAAGTCATGAAAGGCAAGGACCTACATCCAAGATTACTCTATCCAGAAAAGCTATCATTTAGAATGGAAGGGCAGAGAAAGTGCCTCTCAGATAAGGTCAAGTTAAAGGAGTTCATCATCACCAAGCCCTTATTATATGAAATGTTAAAGGGATTTATCCAAGAAAAAAAAGATAAAAAATGTGAATACTAAAATGACAACAAACTCACAGTTCTTAACAACCACACCTGTAAAAACAAACTAAGCAAACAACTAGAACAGGAACAGAATCATAGAAATGGAGATCACAGGGAGGGTTATCAGCAGGGGAGTAAATGGGGGAGAGAGGGGAAAAAGGTGCAGACAATAAGTAGCATAAATGGTAGAAAGAAAATAGACAGGGGGAAGTTAAAAATAGTATAGGAAATGTAGAAACCAAATAACTTATATGTATGACCCATGGACATGAACTAAAGGGGGGGAAGTGGGTGGGAGGGGGTGTGAGGGTTGGGGGGATTAAGGGAAGGAAATGGGACAACTGTAATAGCATAATCAATAAAATATATTAAATTTTTTTTCTTTAATCTTTTTTTGACACTTGTTCTACTCTCATAGAACAGGTCATACTTTGTTTTCTCCCCAGCTCTCTGACTTTCCTTAAAGTGACTACATTGGGTTTTCCTGATCTTATTATCTTCTGATCCTCTTCTATTTGCCCAGACTATCTAACTCTAATCATTTAATTCCATTTAGCAAACAGGAGTGGAAAGAATATAAAAGAGAGATAAACCTCAAGCACAGAGATTGTGGTCAAAAATGAGTTTTTGCCTGGGGTTGGTGTGGCTCTGTGGATTGAGTATCAGCCTGTGAAACAATAGGTTGATGGTTCGATTCCTGGTCAGGGCATATGTCTGGGTCATGGACTTGTTCCCCAGTTAGATGTGTGTGAGAGGTGACCAATTGTTGTTTCTCTCTCACATCAATGTTTCTCTCCTTCTCTTTCTCCCTCTCTCCCCTACCTCTAAAAAGATATAAAATCTTCAAAAAAAATTAAAAATGAATTCTCACAAGGAATAGACATTTGCCTCTTATTAAACAGCTTCTGGGAATCTGCTGGGAAACTTTGCACGGTGACTTCACTTTATGGAAGCAGATGTGCTTGGGCTTACATGCCATGGATGATGGAGTGATGGCAAGGATTTGGTGACTTGTCTCTGAGAACTTTTATTATATTATATAACTCTTTATGTACTATTAAAATCCAACCTTTTATGCAGTTCTTTCCTGAATGCAGCACCATAGTCCCTTACATAAATATAGGAGTGTGTGTGTGTGTATGTATGTGTATATATATAGAGAGATATAGATATAGATATCACATCAATCTCTAATATAGATAGCATATTTGAATCTAAATCTATATTACTGATACCTACAATTTTAGGAATTCTATACAACCCAAATATTTATCAGATTTTGTGATGAATCAATATCAGTATAAAATAAATTCTATCTTTCCAGGTGCTTATCTAGTCCTTGTTGAGTCATAGGGTAAGAAAACAGGTTTAAGAAAAAGGAAATTTGTTGGCTTACATTACTAGAATGTTCATGGGATGACTTCAGTTCTAGCACAGTTCAAAGGTTCAAATTGAGTCGAATAAGTTCCCAGTTTCTTAAGAGTCCTAGTAGGGAGACTAACCAAATTCTGTGGTTGGTAGAAAATCTGTGGGTGCCACATTCATATCTCTCTTGGATCTTATTTTAGTGCAGCAAGTCTGACTTCCAAATCTTGGCACCTGTACCTCTTTGCCTGAGGTCCACTCTGCCAGTACTTGACATGGGCCATAGTGACTGGGACAAACCTCCAGGAGCAGCCCTCCACCATGACTGACGGGGCTGGTATGCACTCCTCTGGTGGGCTAATCTGAGTATTCTCTTCTGTTGGCACTTAGACACCCCAGGAGGATAAGTCTCCAATTCTCCCTAGTTGTATCTTGATTGATAACATTAACCAGTATTTCCTGGGATCAAGTCTCAAAAAACATTTACAGTCAAATCTTTATATGTGACTCTGCTTCTCAGGGATTTTTCTTGGTTGAACATATCATGGACCTATTCTAGATTGCACAAGTTGAATCCACCACCCCTGCACCAGTTACTGTGGCTAGGGGGATGGGTGTGCTCAGTGGCTATATTTGTATCACATTCCCTAACCATAGGGCCAAGAATCCAGCCCAAGAAAAAGTATGTGAACTGGGGGTGGGGCAATGATGGGTCCCAAGAGACATCAAGGGAAACGAAGCCCAGAAAACAAAAGCAACAATGCCCACTGTTACCTATGTCTGCAATATCCACCAGGCAAATATGCCCATATTTTGGCCCCCAGCTGCCATGTCTAATGGCCAGATTGACTTTCTTATGTGCAGGTAAGGTAGACTAGAGGTTGGTTAATTTATGGACTTTGGGCCAAATACAGCTGCTGATTGTTTTTGTAAATAAAGTTTTATAGGAACCCATCCACACTCTTTTGTTTATATAAAGGGGTGAGCAGAAGTAGGTTTATAGTTGTGAGAACACAAAACACAGAGTTTATTCTTGCATTATTATTTATTTATTAATTATTGTATAATTATTGACCTTTTCCCCTCCCCTGTATTGTCTGTGGCTGCTTTCATGCTCTAATGTTGGAGTTAAGTAGTTGTAACAAAGATCTTATTACTCACAAGGTCTAAAATATTTACTCTTTGACCTGCTATGGTCTGAATGTTTGTGTACTCCCAGAATTTATATGTCAAAATCCTAAGCCCATTTAAAAAGAGGCCCCACTGAGCTCCCTAGCCCCTTCTACCATGTGATGATAACAAAGACAAGTCTGGAACCCAGAAGAGAGTCCTCACCATAACTCAACTACACTGGCACCCTTGTCTTGGACTTCCAGCCTCCAGAATTGTGAGAGATAAATTTTTGCTGTTTATACATCGCCCAGTCTGTGGTATTTTGTTAGAGAAGCTCTTACTGCCTTAGACATGATGTTTGCAAAAAATAAATAAATAATTGCCAACCTTTGAGCTACACAGTACGCACTTTGTCTCCTAGGTACCAAGGAAGCACCTGGAGAATTGTTTTTCTCAGTGCTTTACTCTCCTTTTCCATTTCTCCAGGTCTAATCTGAGAAGTATGTCTGAACAAATGGTGATTAATTTAACAGATTCAACTTGTCATAAATTTCTTAAGCAAAAACTATGCATTAAATCATACAACCTAACTCAGATGGTGTAGCTCAGTGGACTGAGCGTGGGCTAGGAACCAAAAGGTCCCAGTTTGATTCCCAGTCAGGGCACATGCCTGGGTTGCAGGCCAGGTCCCCAGTGAGGGCCATGTGAGAGGCGACCATACATTGCTCTTTCTCCCCCCCTTCTCCTCTCTCTAAAAATAAATAAAATCTTAAAAAAAAATAAATCATACAACCTTCCAGTAAATCTTTTCAGTAACTCAGTACTCATGATACAGCTAATGAAATACATTTAACATAAAATTCAACCTGAGTACTCCTAAACAGTCATCACAAATATGATTAATTCACTCAAATTACCCATAAGTGGCTGTGGGTTATGTACCTAAGAAGACAATTTCAGGTGTGCAAAAATTAAATTTATTTCTATGAAACTGTTTGATTTTCTGACTCAAAAATTCCCCAGAGAGAAAAGTTAATCTAGTCCTTTTTAGGATTTCCTCAATCCAGCCCAGAGATTTTTATTTGTTACTTCTGAGTAAAAACTCAGTTTCATTACACCATCTTGAAGTTGGTTCTTTCCCCATAATTCAGTTCTGATTCTAAGTGTCCCAGGGCTAATTAAAACAATTGCTGTAAGATTCCACTGAGGAGGCAATCATGATCTTGGTCTTGCTCTATCTTGGTATTTTGTTCTTCTTTAATATGCAAAAATTGTCTTGCCTCACTTACCCAACAGCATTGAAACTTCAAATCAACTTCTTTGTCCCTCTCCCTGTCTCTCTCCTTCTACCCGTGGCTCTCTCTTTTTCCACCGGCACAACTCCTTCTTTTGCTGCAACTTCATGGCTTACTGGTCATTGGCTATTAGTTACTCTGTCCCCTAAAATGTTCAAGGTTTTGTCCTACTTTGGACTCCTATCTCCTATGCCCTCAAGTCATTCTCTGTCCTTTTCATCCTTGCCTCTAGGCTCATTCAGATTATTCTGCCTAAACTAAATCCTTTGAGATATCTCCTATAGGTCTGATTGTTGCTTTTCATCTTTTAGAGGTCCACATCTTATTCAACTCTTTGAGACCACTAAAGACCAGAGTTTGAGACAGAGTTGGCAGGGTGCCAATCCTCTCTACTACCAGATTCCCAAATTAAAATCAATTGTGAGTTGGTTTCCCCTCTCCATTACCAGGGAGAGGAGAAAGAAGAAGTGGGTCCTGGCTGGTGTAGTTCAATAGATTGAGCATGGACCTGTTAACCAAAGGGTTGCCAGTTTGATTCCCACTCAGGGCACATGCCTGGGTTGCGGGCCAGGTCCCCATTTTGGGGCATGTGAGAGGCAACCACACATTAATATTTCTCTCCCTCTCTTTCTCCTTCCCTTCCCATCTCTCTGAAAATAAATAAATAAAATCTTAAAAAGAAAAAGAAGCGGCCCCTGCACACCTTTTCTTCATATCCAAGTTCTTTTTTTATTCTTGACATTCTTACAGATATCCTTCATTTATCCCCACCTTTGCACCACCCCTCAATTCCACCCTCTACCTTGGCCTTTACAACATTGTTGTCTGTGTTCATGGGTCATGCATATATGCATATATGTTCTTTGACTAATGTCTTTCAGTCCCCCCAACCCCTCCATTCTGAGATTTGTCAGTGTGTTCCATGTATCCATGCCTCCAGTTTTGTTTCTTTTTTCCATATGCTGCTTAGAGGATCTTTAGAGAATATGAGGCCAGGACCAAAATATCTTTTCTTGCTCACTCTTCCAATTGGAGGCTAACGATGACACCCTTAGTGGATTGTCTCTACTGCAGTAGGTGTTCATGTATTTGTCTGCCCAAGATGTACTGTCAGCAACTGCATTGGAAGTAGTAAGCAATACTTAAGTTAACACTTTAAAATATTATTCTACTATATTGAGTAATGAATTGTTTTTGACATCCAGAAAAGGCAGAGGATTATCCTAAATTAAAATTACAAATAGTTAGGAGTTCCAGCCAAGATGGAGGCATAGGTAGATACACTGCGTCCCTTTACACAACCAAAAGAAGGACAACAATAAATTTAAAAACAAAAATCAACCAGAACTGACAGAAAATCAAACTGTACGGAAGTCTGGCAACCAAGGAGTTAGAGAAAAAATATTCATCCAGACTGGTAAGAGGGGTGGAGATGGGCAGCCAGGCAGAGAGGTAAGACAGGCACCACCTGCTGGTAAGGTGGTGGCTGTCAGAGAGGGCAGTCCCACATTTGCTTGTGGATAAACTGGGAGAAACAACTGGGGAGTGAGACAAACTGAGCAACCCAGGGTTCCAGTGGAGGGAAATAAAGCATCAAAACTTCAGCCTGAAAAAATCTGAGGCAGTGGGAGAAACTGCCAGCCTCAGAAGAATTCTTGGAGAGGCCCCCAGGATCCTAGAATGCACACAAACTCATCCACCTGGGAATCAGCACCAGAAGGATCCAATTTGCTTAGAGTAGTGGTGGAAGTGACTGAAAGTCGGCAGTCAGCTTAACAAACAACATTGTTCCTTCTTGGACCTCTCCCCCACATACAGAACCAAAACATAGCCATGTGGGATGCTCCACCCTGGTGAGTACCTAAGGTTCCACCCTTTACTATTTAACAGGAGCACAGAGAAAAAAATGGCCCAAATGAAAGAACAGATCAAAATCCTCCCCCCCCCAAAAATACAACTAAGTGACAAAGTGATAACTGACCTATCAGATGCAGAGTTCAAAACACTGGTAAGAAGGATGCTCAGAGAAATGGTTAAGTATGGTCAAAAAATAGAGGAAAAAGTGAAGGCTATGAAAAGTGAAATAAAGAAACATGCACAGAGAACCAACAGTGATGGGAAGGAAACTGGGACTCAAATCAATGTTTTGGAGCAGAAAGAAGAAAGAAGAATTAAAAAAAAATGAGGAGAGGCTTAGGAACCTCCATTCAAATCGTAGGGGTGCCAGAAGGAGAAGAGGAAGAGCAAGACATTGAAAAATAATGAAGGAGAACTTCCCCAATATGGCAAAGAAAATAGACATCCAGGAAGTCCAGGAAGCTGAGAAAGTCCCAGAGAAATTGGACCCAGGGAGGAACATATCAAGAAAAATCATAATTACATTACCCAAGATTAAAGATAAAGATAGAATTTTAAAAGCAGCAAGAGAAAAGGAGACAATTACCTACAAAAGGGTTCCCATAAGACTGTCAGCTGATTTCTCAAAAGAAACCTTGCAGGCAAGAAGGGGCTGGAAAGAAGTATTTGAAGTCAAGAAAGGCAAGGACCTACATCCAAGATTACTCTATCCTGCAAAGCTTTCATTTAGAATGGAAGGGCAGATAAAGTTCTTTCCAGATAAGGTCAAGTTCACGGAATTCATCATCACCCAGCCTTTATTATATGAAATGTTAAAGGGACTTATCTAAGAAATAGAACATCTAAAATATGAGCAGTAGAATGACAACAAACTCACAACTATCAACAACTGAACCTAAAAAAAGACATGAAAACAAAATCAAACTAAGCAAAGAACTAGAACAGGAACAGAATCACAGAAATGGAGATTACAGGGAGGGTTATCAGCAGGGAAGGGGATGAGGAGATGGGGGAAAAGGTACAGGGAATAAGAAGCATAAATGGCAGGTACAAAATAGACAGGGGGAGGTTAAGAATAGTGTAAAAAATATAGAAGCCAAAGAACTTATATGTATGACCCATGGATATGAACTAAGGTGGGGGAATGTGGGTGGGAGAGCACATGTAGGGTGGAGGGGAATAAAGGTGGAAAAATGAGATAACAGTAATAGCATAATCAATAAAACATACTAAAAACATTACACATGGTTAGCATTTCTTGGTGCAAAGAACGTACTAAGACCTTAAACTAAACTCTTCATAAATGATATCTCACAAATCCCTATGGGATAAGAATGATCATAATTAGGATATTGATTGATTAAGCCCTTCCTGGGAGCAGACTAGTTCCAGCTGGACACCAAATCTTGGCCATTTCCTTGGCCTGCCCTGTTCCCCATTGGCCTTTCTGCCTCAGGTGTCATGTTGATTACAGAGCTGGAGCTAAGGTTGTGTCCTAAAGCTCTCATATCTGGTGCAGCAGAGCAAGGAAAGCAACTGGGAAGGTCAGAGCCCAGGTCCAGTGGGTAGGGCATCCAGACGGAGGCACTGGCTGCAGTGGGGGACAGAGCCCCAAGGGAGTAGATGGGAGCTCTGAACACCAGTACTCCTGCTGGAAGAGGAAACCCACCAACAAAGGAACCACCAACAAATAACAACCAAAGAAGGTGAAAGAGGGAGTGGAATCCACACTAACCTAAACTCAGGACTGATCTGGAAATACAACTAAATGGGTGGAGAAATTACCCGAAACAAACAATTCAACAATAGCAAAAGAGAAGCCTCAAAACCTCCTACAGACAGAAGAACCAGCTTCGACACAACCTGTCCACATGTGCACAACAAAATACAAGGTGTGGTGGATGGAGTGACCCATAGTTAACCAGTTAGAGGGAAGGAACCACCAAATAAAGACCTAACAACAATCAAAACCCAAAGACATACAGAGAGCAAACATAAGTAACTGCCAAAGACCAGAGATCTCAGGAGATCAAGGAGACTACACCACTGAATCTCACAATCTTCTACCATAGAAGTTCACACCATAAACCTGGGGAGTCAGAACAGATCAATTTAAGAAGCAGAGGCTAACAAGAAGAGACTCACAAACAATGGGAAGACAAAGAAATAATCCCCAAATGAAAGGAAAGGAGGAAGTCTCAGAAAGAATGCTAAATGAAATAGAGGCAAGTCAACTATCAGATACTGAGTTCAAAGCAATGGTTATCAGGAAGCTCGATGAGCTCACAGAGAATTACCAAAAACCACAGGGAAACTACAATGAACTCACTTCAAACTATATCAACATAAAAAAGGAAATAGAAACTATCAACAAGGGCCAAGAGGAAATGAAGAATACAATTTCTGAACTGAAGAACACAGCAGAAGGAATCAAAAGAAGGCTCGATGAAGCAGAGGACTGGATCAGCGAGCTGGAGGACAAGGTGGAAAAAAAAAATACCCGGAAAGAGCAAGAAAAAGAAAAGAGGCTCAGAAATAATGAAGAGGTGTTAAGGGAAATGCAGGACAACATGAAACTTAATGATATCGGTATAGTAGGGATACCAGAAGGAAAAGAAGAAGAGAAAGGGATAGAAAACCTGTTTGAAAAAACAATGATGGAAAACTTCCCTAATTTGAAGAGAGAAAAAGTCACACAAATCCAGGAAACACAGAGAGTCCCAATCAAGGGGATCCCAAAGAGGTCCACTTCAAGACACATCATAATTAAAATGGCAAAATTCCAAGACAAAGAGAGAATCTTAAAGGCAGCAAGGGAGAAACAGGGAGTAAAATACAAGGAAGCCAATAAGGCTAGCAGCTGACTTCTCAATGGAAACATGCCAGGCCAGAAGAGAATGGGAAGAAATATTTCAAGTAATGAGAACCAGAGGCCTGCAACCAAGGCTACTTTACCCATCAAGTCTCTCAATTAAGATGGAAGGCCAAATAAGGAGCTTCCCAGACAAAAGAAATCTAAAAGAATACACCTCCACCAAACCAGCTCTGCAAGAGACACTAAAGGGACTGTTTTAAGAAAAGGAAGGAAAAGAGTGAGAGAGAGAGGAACACAGGTACAAAAAAGCATGGCAATGAATAAGTACCTATCAATAATAACCTTAAATGTAAATGGATTAGATGCTCCAATAAAAAGACATAGAATAACTGAATGAAATAGAAAGCATAACTCACACACATGCTGTCTAGAAGAGACCCACCTCAAGACAAAAGACCGACACAGACTGAAAGTGAAGGGCTGGAAACAAACTTTCCACGCAAGCAGATAGGAAAAAAAAGCCGGGTAGCAATACTCATATCGGACAAAATAGACTTCAAAAAAAGGGCCATAAATAGAAAGCCAGAAGGTCACTTCATAATACTCAAAGAAGAATCCATCAAGAAGACATATACATTGTAATAGATATGCACCCAACATAGGAGCACCCCAATACATAAAGAAAATCTTGGAGGACTTCAAGAAAGATATTGACAGCAACACAGTTATAGTAGAAGATTTCAACGTCCCACTGTCAAAAATGCATAGATCTACCAAACAAAATATCCACAAAGATATTGCAGTATTGAACAATGTCCTAGATCAAATGAACTAAACTGATATATATATATATATATATATATATATATATATATAGAGAGAGAGAGAGAGAGAGAGAGAGAGAGAGAGGGGGGGGGAGAAAGAGAGCTTTTCATTCAAAAGAACAAAAATACATAGAACATTTGCACGTGGAACATTTTCAAAGATAGGCCACATGATAGGACACAAAACAAGCCTCAACAAATTCAAGAAAATAAATCATATCAAACATTTTCTCTGACCACAAGGGACTGAAAGTACAAACCAACCTCAAGGAAAAACTTAAAAACACTGAAACTCATAGAGATTGAATAGCATGCTATTCAACAATGAAAGGGTCAAGAATGAGATCAAAGAAAATATCAAAAAGTTTCTGGAAACAAATGAAAATGAAGTCACAACAACCCAAAACTTACAGCACACAGCAAAGGGAGTCCTGAGAGGGAAGGTCATAGCAATACAGGCCAACCTAAAAGAAATAGAAAAATTTCAAATAAACCCTACACCTATAAGAATTCTAAGAACAACAACAAAGACAGTCCACAGCAAGTAGAAGAAAGGAAATAACCAAGATCAGAGCAGAATTAAATGACATAGAGACTAAAAGCTCAATTCCACAGATTAATAAATCCAGAAGCTGGTTCTTTGAAAAGATAAGTAAAATAAAGAAAAACAGAGACAGGACTCAAATAAACACAATCAGAAATGAAAGAGAAGAGATTACAATGGATACCACAGAAATACAAATGATTGTAAGAAATTACTACAAAGAATTATATGCCAAGAAATTTGAAAACCTAGGTGAAACTGACAAATTTCCAGAAAAATATAATCTTCCAAAACTCAATGACAAAGAAGCAGAAAGCCTGAACAGACCAATAACATCTGACAAAACTGAAGCAGTAAACAAAAAACTCCCGACACACAAAAGCCCTGGACCAGATGGTTTCACAGAAGAGTTCTACAAAGCATTTAAGGAAGAGCTAACCCCTAACCTTCACAGACTATTCCAAAAAATCCAAGATGATGGAAGACTCCCAAATTCTTTTATGAAGCCAGCATCGTCCTAATCCTAAAACTAGATAAAAACACAATAAAGAAAGAAAATTTCAGACCAATATCACTAATGAACATAGATGCTAAAATCCTCAACAAAATATTGGCAAACCGCATTCAGCAATACATTAAAAAGATCATACACCATGACCAAGTGTGATTCATCCCAGGGATTCAAGGAATGTACAATATTCACAAATCAATAAACATAATACATTATATAAACAAAATGAAAGACAAAAATCACATGATAATATCAATAGATGCGGAAAAAGCATTTGATACTGTACAGCACCGATTTATGATTAAAACACTCAGCAAAGTAGGGATAGAGGGAACATTCTTCAACATAATAAAGTATATATATGAGAGACCTACAGCTAACATCATAATCAATGGGCAAAAACTGAAATCTTCCCTACCAAGATCACGAAGACAAGGTTGTCCACTATCACCACTTCTAGTCAACATAGTATTGGAAGTTCTTGCCACAGCAATCAGACAAGAAAAGGAAATAGAAGGCATACAAATTGGAAAGGAGGGAACAAAACTGTCATTGTTTGCAGATGACATGATAGTGTACACAGAAAATCCTATTGACTCCACCAAAAAACTGCTCAACCTAATAAATGAATTTGGCAAAACAGCAGGATACAAAGTCAATATTCAGAAATCAAAGGCATTTTTGTACACCAACAATGAAACACCAGAAAGAGAAATCAAGAAAAAAATCCCATTTGATATAGCAACAAGAAAAATAAAGTACCTAGGAACAAACCTAACCAAGGAGGTAAAAGACCTGTACTCAGAAAAAAACACAACACTGAAGAAGGAAATTAAGGAAGACAGTACCAAATGAAAACATATACTGTGTTCATGCATCAGAAGAATTAACATCATCAAATGTCCATAGTACCCAAATGAATTTATAGATTCAATGCAATACCTATTAAGATACCAATGGCATATTTCACAGATATAGAACAAACACTTCAAAAATTTATGTGGAACCATTAATGACCCTGAATAGCTGTAGCCATTTTGAGAAAGAAGAGCAAAGTAGGAGGGATCACAATACCTGATATCAAACTGTATTAAAGGTCATTGTAATCAAAACAGGCTCCTACTGGCATAAGAATAGACATGTAGACCAAAAGAACAGAACAGAGAGACCAAGTCTCTATGGCCATCTAATATTTGACAAAGGGGAAGCAGCATAAAGGAGTAAAATTGGCCTCTTCAACAAATGGTGTTGGGAGAGCTGGACAGCTACACGCAAAAAAATGAAACTTGAGCACCAACTTATACCATACACACAAAAAAATTCAAGGTGGATAAAAGATTTAAATATAAGTCATGACACCATTGAAGTCCTAAAGGAGAACATAGGCAGGAAAATCTCAGACATTCCACACAACAATATTTTCACTGATACATCCCCTAGAGCAAGGGATGCAAGGGAAAGAATAAACAAATGGGATCTCATCAAAATAAAAAGCTTTTCCATGGCTAAAGAAAACAGCATTAAAATGACAAGAGAATCAACTCTATAGGAAAACATATTTGCCAATGATACCTCAGACAAGGATTTGATCTCCAAAATATATAAAGAATTCACATGACTGCACTCTAAGAAGACAAGAAACCCAAATTAAAAAATGGGCAAAGGAGTTGAACGGACACTTCTCCAAGGAGGACATACAGACATTTCAGAGACATATGAAAAGATGCTCAGTATTGCTAGCTATCAGAGAGATGCAAATTAAAACCACAATGAGATACCACTTCACACTGGTCAGAATGGCCATCATAAACAAAGCAACAAACAACAAATGTTGGAGAGGTTGTGGAGAAAAGGGAATCCTAGTGCACTGTTGTTGGGATTGCAGACTCGTGCAACCACTATAGAAAACAGTTAGGAATTTCTTCAGAAAACTAAAAGTGGAACTGCCTTTTGACCTGGCAATTCCACTGCTAGGATTACATCCTAAGAAATCTGAAGCATCAATCCAAAAGTACCTATGCACCCCAATGTTCATAGCAGCACAATTTCCAATAGCCAAGTGCTGGAAGCAACCTAAGTGTCCATCAGTAAATGAATGGATCAAAAAACTGTGGTACATTTACACAGTGGGATTCTATGCAGCAAAAAGAAAGAATGAACTCCTACCCTTTGTGACAGCATGGATGGAACTGGAGAGCATTATGCTAAGTGAAGTAAGCCAGGCAATGAAAGACAAATACCATATGCTTTCACCTTTAACAGGAACCTAATCAATAAAATAAACAAGTCAGCAAAATATAACCAAAGACAATGAAATTGAGAACAGGCTGACAGTGACCAGAGGGGAGAGGGGAGGGGATTATAGGGGAAAAGGGTGAAGGGTGTACAGGAACTATTATAAAGGATATATGGACAATAACAAAGGTGGGGCATGGAAACTGGGGAGGGAGTTGGGTAGCTCAGGGGTGATGGGGAGGGTTGGGGGGAAAAGGCAGAAAACTGTACTTGAACAACAATAAAAATGTTAACAAAACAAAACAAACAAACAAAAAGATGATCATAATTACAAGTTTTAGGGAGAGAAGTTTTGTTTTAATTTATTTTTCTCTGACTGTTATTGCATTAAATAAAGTACCTAAATGTCAACCAGATTTACAAAAATGTGTTTATATCTTAATAAATAGCTAAAACAGATTATTCATGAAAAAATACAGGGCTCAGTAGAATACTTGCTTGAGTGCCAGTGGTAGGGTAATAATATGGTTGTAATAATTTATAGTTTTAATTTGAACATTTCTCCTAAAATATCATATGGTGTGTTTGTGTGTGATATTGTTATGTTACAGAATTACATGCTTATGGTTTTGTAATAAAATATTTTGTAATAAAAGAAGTTTTATAATAAAAATTTGTAATAAAAGGTTTTATTTATAATGCAGAGAATAATAATGTAAATTGATATAATTTTGGTTTTCTTCCTCATAGTAGAAATAATTGGTATTTGTTTACAAAATCAATTTAAAAAATTATCTCCTAGTTTATTAAGGTATAATTGAGAAATAAGAATTGTATATATTTAAGGCTTATAACTTGGTGTTTTATATATATACGCACTGTATAATAATCACTACCATCAAGTTAACTAGGCTATCCATTGCCTCACAGTTTGTCATTTTCTCCTCCTTCACCTTCTCCTCTCCCTCCACTTCTCCTTCTTCTTCCTCTTCTTCCTCTTCTTCTTCTCCTTCTTCTCTTCCCGTTCCTTCTTCCTAAGATTTACCCTACTAGGAAATTGCAAATATGACATTAACATTATATTGTTAATTCTAGTCATGCTGTTGTTCTTTAGATCTCCAAAACTTATTTATTACGCCTAATTTAAACTTTGCAGGTGTCAACCAACATCTCCCCATTTCTTCCTCCCCCCACCCTTGGTAACCACCATTCTACTCTATGCTTCTATGTGTTTGGCTTTTAGATTCCACATAGAAGTGACATCATATAGTATTTGTATTTCTGTGACTGACTTATTTCACTTAGCATAATGTTTTCCATGTACATTCACCTTGTCATAAATGTCAGGATTATCTTCTTTTGTAAGGCTGAATGTGTGTGGGAGATACACACATCACATTTTTTATCCATTTATCTATCAATGGACATTAAAGTTATTTTCATATCTTAGCCCAAATGAACATGGGAGTCCAGAGATCTCTTTGAGATACAGATATCATTTCTTTCAGATAAGGTGGGAAGAATGAGAAGATTGAGTTACGCCATTTAAAGAAGATCACACGACCTCTATTGTAGGGAACTGTTCCACTCATCATGGGAAATGTAGCTCAATGTTCCCTGTTTAAAAACCCCCAGTGGAACGTGGGTCGGCAAGCAGGCCCCACGCATGTGGACGGGCTTCCTGTGGGTAAATCAGGACTACATCTTTCCTAGAGTTAAGCTTTGCTCTTCCTGGAAAACTCTCTCACCCTGGGTTAAAAGAACAAACATTGGTACATATCTGGCTTCATATCTGGCTTCCGAAGACCGGTGCTAATCCTTTCAAGTTCAGCTTATACCTCTTGTCTTTGCATTTTGTAAATAACCCTTTTGAAGTACCTTCCTTGGTTGTCTATCACCTAATGTGAACCTATGCATAGTAAATGAAGACCACTCTGATGTAATGTACCCAGAAAAGACAATAAAAGCCTGTGAAGGCAGGGGTCGGGGCTTCTCTCCTCTGGAGAGAGTGGCTGAGACATTCCAAGTCACTCTCGGGCCCCCTCACTCTCTCCAGCCTGCTCCCAGGCCCCAGCTCCCTCTGCTCTCTCCAGCCCACTCCTGGGCCCGCACTCTCCAGCCTGCTCTCAGGTCCCCTTGCTCTCTGGCCCGCTCTCGGGCCCTTTCTCTCTGGCTCTCTCTATCTGCCTCAGAGGGGGTCTGTGTAGTCCCCAAGTTCTATTCCCCCAGATTTCACATGTGGATTCATTTACACGTCAGCCATAGCATACGGATTCTGCGGGACAGGATCCGCGGCACCCTATTTGGGAGAGAGAGGGCTTTATCCCAAATCTCTGGTTTTCTATTGAGTGCCTTTAACCTCTAAGTGTCACTGCCTTCTCAGACACTAACAATCTGTGTCTCCTCCCCCTTTTTTACAGAAACATGGTTTTGTAAAGAGCCTTTTGGATTTCAGTAAGACTGACACATGGCTCTTTCAGATATGAGAACAGTATTGTTACCACTGATCAATTATTGGGTTCATCTGTACTGCCCTTAAGACAGTCAGTTCCTCAGCAGCACGAATATAATTTATTTTGATGTCCCTGGGATCTACCATTTAGTAGATAGTTCTCTAGTGTTGCATGACTGAAATCAAGCATCAAAAGAAGAGGCTTTATGAACTTCAGGTATCCTTACCTCCTGCAGAACACTGTTCACTCTTGCTATATTAAAAACTTGGGCCTGGCTGGTGTATCTCAGTGGATTGAGCGCAGGCTGCGAACCGAAGGATTGCCAGTTTGATTTCCAGTCATGGCACATGCCTGGGTTGCGGGCCAGGTCCCTGGTGGGGGCCATGTGAGAGGCAACCACACACTGATGTTTCTCTCTATCTCTTTCTCCTTCTCTTCCCCTGCTTTGAAAATAAATAAATAAAATCTTTGGGAAAAAAACTTGGAAACATCTTTTTAGCCATATTAATGTATTTGTATAAAATGGCCATGGATGTCATCAGCTTCAAATAGGGATATCAGTGAATTTCAAACATTTCACTCCTCCATCCATTCACCAAACTTTCACTGAATGCCTACTATATACATGGTTCTGGAATTTGGTGCTAGATACACAAAACTTGCCTTTAAGAAGCTCTTATTAAATTGGAGGAGTCAGAAACGTAAAGAGCTAATTTCATTGAGATATGATAAGAGCAAAAGGAGAAATACAAATAGAAGGTTCTGAAAACTCCTCAAAATGAGTAGCTCTTTGTCCATGAAAATGTTCATGAATAAGTTAAAAAAAGGCAGTTTCCTTAGGGAAAGTTGATAAAATAATATAGAACTTAAGATCACTAATGTAGGCTTCTGAAAGATGTCCATATCCTAATCTTTGGAACCAGTGAAAGATTTTTTTTACATGGCAAAAAGAATTTATATATGTAATTAAATTAAGAGTTGAGACTGAGAAGTTATCCTGGATTATTCAGGTGGGTCACATGTAATAACAGGGATCATTATAAGAGGAAGGCAAGAACATTGAAGTCAAAGGTGGAGATATAACTAGGGAAGCAGAGTCAGAGAGAGAAATAGAGAGAGCGGCAGTGGAGAGGCAGACTGGGATTTCGAGATGCAATGCTGCTGGCTTTGAAGAAGTGGGAGGAGCCAAGAGTCAAGGGCCAAGGAATGCAGGTGGTCTCCAGAAGCTGGAAACCCCAAGGAAGCAGTTTTCCCCTAGAGCCTCCAGAATAAGTGTAGCCCTAATGACACCTTGAGTTTGGACTTCTGACTTCCAGAACTGTCAGGTAATAAATTAGTGTTGTTTTAAACTACTAAATTTGTGGTAACATGTTAGAACAGCAATAGGAAACTGATACAGCTACACTGGTATCAGAATGCCCTGATTTGAATTCCTGCTGCCACTTCCTGTACATGTATCCTTGCATGTGTATCACTTGGCCAAACTCCATTTGCCAAGTCTCAGATTCCTTTTTATACCTAATAGTAACATATCATAAAGTTGTTGATCATTTTAATACTGGGCATGCAATAGGCACTTAACAAGTATGAGCTAATAAGTTGACTCTTGACTAAAACCCTGAGGTCTCCATAGGAACATTCTATGCAAAAACAAAGAGTATATGCAAGACATCACATCATAGCAGGTAAGGTACAGTAAAAACATGGCTATGGCTGTAGTAAAATATGCAGGGTGAGAAGAAGCCAAATATGAGGCTGAAGAGGCAGGAGAGGAATCGATTGTCAATGTCTTGTGTGGATCTTAAGAATTTTCAACTTCACTTGCTTTATTAGGAAGCCAGGAGCAATCTGTAAGAAAGTGAAGGCCATGATGAATTTGGGTATTTACAAGGATGGTTCCTTTGTTGATAAAGAGTACAGGAATGGAGGAAATTTGTTTGAGGGAAATGAGAATGTAAAATGCCTTGAAGTCTTACAAATGATGGTGATTTGAGTGTTTACTTTGTGCCAGGCACTATTCTAATTGTTTTCAAAAGGCTATCTAATTTAATAATCTCAACAACCCTATAACCTATTGTTTTCAATGTACAGAAGGGAACATATATACTTAGAAAAGTTAAGCGACATGTTCAAGGTTACCCAACTAGCAAGGAGTGGAGAAAGAATTCAAGTCCAAGCCTTTCTTATGTCAAGCATTATTGTTCTACATCCTGTTCAATTTTTCATTTCTGTCTCTGCAGAGCAATCTCAGGAGAAAGTAAAACCACCTTTTGATAAAGTCCTTGAGTCCTTAAAAACAAAATTAGAATTCCATGAAGAATTCTAACCCTATCTATTCAATTCCATTCTTTCTAGATCCATACAAGAGCCAGTATCTAGTATAACTGTATCTTTATTAGCTCATTCTTCAACCTAGCAGTCATATATGCTAGGTACTATTTAACACAGATCATCTTTACTACTGTGAATTTATGCCCTCTTCTGAGTTTGGCAGATGAAATAGCAGGATTGATAAACCAGCATAGCACTGCTGATATTGGCACTCTAGAAATATAGCCAATTAAATTTGTTGGGTAGAAATAAGCATTCTGTTAACTGTTACTGGTTACAGTGACTGCTGTTTCTTCATATAGGACTTCAATATAACCAGCTTTCACTTCCGTAAAGTACATCAGAAGTAATATCTGCCTTGGTGGGTGCAGAAGGTGTTGTGATAGTGATTTGAAGTCTTTTCTTGTGTGAAATGGGTAAGATAGGATATTGGTGAAAGACTCTCAAATAATGGGAATCATATTGTTACAAGATAGTCTCATTCTGTTCCAGAACAGTCAGTGAGGTTCTATTGCTCACCGCCTAGAAGCATAACACTGAAGACAGGAATTTGGTGAAAAGGAAAGGGGTTGTTTATTTGAAGGTTATATAGTCGTGGTAGATTTCTGCCTCAGGGCCCTGCTCCCTGTAAAATATCCAAAGACAAACAGCCCTGTCAACCTCTGCTAGCTCAAGAATGCACCTGAAATCCCTTTTCCAGCTCCTAAAAATATCATTCTTTATGAAATGCAGATAAGTACAGCAAATTTCCAGTCCTAGTTCAGCCAGTACTGCCATTTCCTGTGTGGGAAGGGTGCAGGGACTTGGAGCCTGGCTACGTGGTCTATGGGAAACCTGCCAGTCTCAGGAAATGAGGCTCCCTGTGGCTGACCAGGCTAGTCAGGGGAAGGGAAAGAGCTGACTAGCCATGTGCCTTTTGGTGTGCTCCATTTAGAAGTACTCTCCCAAGGAAAACAGGTACAAAGGGAAAAATGGCAAAGAACAAGTACCTATCAATACTAACCTTAAATGTAAATGGATTAAATGGTCCAATCAAATGGCATAGGGTAGCTAAATGGATAAGAAAACATGACCTGCACATATACTGCCTACAAGAGACCCATCTCAGATCAAAAGACCTACACAGACTGAAAGTGAAAGGTTGGAAAAAAATATTCCAAGCAAATGCACAGGAAAAAAAAGCTGGGGTAGCAATACTTACATCTGACAAAATAGACTTCAAAACAAAGGCCAGAGAAACAGACAAAGAAGGTCACTATATAATACTTAAGGGAGTGGTCCAACAAGAGTATATAACCCTTGTAAACATATATGCACTCAACATAGGAGCACCTAAAAATATGAGGAAAATCTTGGAGAACTTTAAGAAGGAGGTCGACAGCAATACAGTCATCATTGGGGATTTTAACACCCCACTGTCAACAATGGACAGATCTTCCAAACAAAAACTCAACAAGGATATTGTACTATGGAAAAATATTCTAGATCAAATGAACTTAATTGATTTTTGCAGAATATTTCACCCCAAAGGAGCAAAGTACACATTCTTTTCATGTGCACATGGATCATTTTCAAAGATAGATCACATGATAGGACACAAAACAAACCTCAACAAATTCAAGAAAATTGAAATCGTATCAAGCAACTTCTCAGATCACAATGGCTTGAAACTAGAAAATGACTTAAATAAAAACATACTTAAAAACATTTAAATATATAGAGATTGAATAACATATTATTAAGTAATGATGGGTTAACAATGAGATCAAGAAAGAAACAAAAAAGTATCTGGAAACAACCCCAAACCTATGGGACTCAGTGAAGGCAGTCCTGAGAGGGAAACTCATAGCAACACAAGCCTACCTAAAGAAGAGGTAAAAAATCTCATAAAAACAACCTAACTCTGCATCTAAAAGAGTTACAGAAACAACAACAAAGCTCAGAGTGAGTAGAAGGAAGAAAATAATCAAGATCAAGAATGATGTAACATTCACAAGTCAATAAATGTAATACATCACCGAAACAAAATGAAAGACAAGTATCACATGATCATATCAATAGATGCTGAAAAAGCATTTGACAAAATCTACACCCATTTATTTATTTTTTAATTACATTATTGTTGTTCAATTACAGTTATTTGCATCCTCTCCCCTCCCCTCCCCCTTCCCCCCAGCCCCCCTCCCCCCCCAGCCTCCCCCTTCCCCCTTAGTTCCTTCCATGTGTCCTCTACAGTGGTTCCTGAAAACGCTTCTCCGCATTGTCCCCTCCCCCCTCCCCCTTGGCTATTGATAGACTGTTCTTAATTTCAATGTCTCTGTTTATGTTTTGCTTGCTTTCTGTTTTTGTTGATTATGATCCAGTTAAAGGTGAGATCATATGGTATTTGTCCCTCACCGCCTGGCTTACTTCACTTAGCATAATGCTTTCCAGTTCCATCCATGCTGTTGCAGAGGGTATAAGTTCCTTCTTCCTTTCCGCTGCGTAGAATTCATTTGTGTAAATGTACCATAGTTTCTTGATCCATTCATTTGTAGATGGGCACTTAGGCTGTTTCCAGCACTTGGCTATTGTGAATTGTGCTGCTATGAACATTGGAGTGCAAAGATTCTTTTGAATTGGTTTTTCCGGATTCTTAAGGTATAATCCCAGTAGTGGAATTGCTGGGTCGAACGGCAGTTCCATTTTCATTTTTCTGAGGAAGTTCCATACTGTTTTCCACAGTGGCTGCACCAGTCTGCATTCCCACCGACAGGGCACTAGGGTTCCCTTTTCTCCACATCCCCTCCAACAGTTATCCGTTGCTTTGTTGATAATGGCCATTCTGACTGGTGTGAGGTGGTATCTCATTGTGGTTTTAATTTGCATCTCTCTGATGGCTAATGATATTGAGCATCTTTTCATATGATTTTGGGCCCTCCGTGTGTCTGTTCAAGTCTTTTGTCCATTTTTTAATTGGGTTTTTTGTCTTCCTGGAGTGCAGTCGTATGAGTTCTTTATATATTTTGGAGATAAGACCCTTGTCTGAGGTATCATTGGCAAATATGTTTTCCCATACGGTTGGTTCTTTTTTATTTTAATACTATTTTCTTTAGCCCCACAGAAGCTTTTTATTTTGATGAGGTCCCATTTGTTTATTCTTTCCTTTATGCCCCTAGCTCTAGGGGACATGTCATTGAAGATGTTGCTGCGTGGAATGTCTGAGATTTTCCTACGAATGTTTTCCTCTAGAACCTTTATGGTGTCACACCTTACATTTAAGTCTTTAATCCACCTTGAATTTATTTTTGTGTATGGTGTAAGTTGGTGCTCGAGTTTCATTTTTTTGCAGGTAGCCATCCAGATTTCCCAACACCATTTGTTGAAAAGGCTATTTTTATTCCATTTTATGCTTCTGCCCCCTTTGTCGAAGATTATTTGCTCGTAGAGACTTGGATTTATTTCTGGGCTCTCTATTCTGTTCCATTGGTCTATCTGTCTGTTTTTATGTCAGTACCAAGCTGTTTTGATTACAGTGGCCTTGTAATATAGCTTGATATCAGGAATTGTGATCCTTCCTGCTTTGCTCTTCTTTCTCAAAATTGCAGCTGATATTTGGGGTCGTTTATGGTTCCATATAAATTTTTGAAGTGTTTGTTCTATCTCCGTGAAATATGCCATTGGTACTTTGATAGGGATTGCATTGAATCTATATATTGCTTTGGGGAGTATGGACATTTTGATGATGTTGATTCTTCCAATCCATGAGCATGGTATATGTTTCCATTTGTTTGTGTCTTCCTTGATTTCTCTCTTCAGTGCCGTGTAGTTTTCTGAGTACAGGTCTTTTACCTCCTTGGTTAGGTTTATTCCCAGGTATTTTATTTTTTTTGTTGCTATATCAAATGGGATTGTTTTCCTGATTTCTGTTTCTGCTGTTTCACTGTGGGTATACAAAAGTGCCTTTGATTTCTGGATATTGACTTTATATCCTGCTGTTTTGCCAAATTCAATTACTAGATCAGGTAGTTTTTTTGTGGAGTCTATAGGATTTTCTAAGTATGTTATCATGTTGTCTGCAAACAATGACACTTTTGTTTCTTCCTTTCCAATTTGGATGCCTTTTATTTCCTTTTCTTGTCTGATTGCTGTGGCCAAAACTTCCAGAACTATGTTGAATAGAAGTGGTGATAGTGGGCAACCTTGTCTTGTTCCTGATCTTAGTGGGAAAGATTTTAGTTTTTGTCCATTGAGTATAATGTTGGCTGTAGATTTCTCATATATGGCCTTTATTATGTTGAAGAATGCTCCTTTTATTCCCACTTTTCTAAGTGTCTTTATCATAAATGGATGCTGTACCTTATCGAATGCTTTTTCTGCATCTATTGATATGATCATGTGATTTTTGTCTTTGCTTTGGTTTATGTGATGTATTACGTTTATTGTTTTGCGAATGTTGTACCATCCTTGCATCCCTGGGATGAAACC
>PVJI01016251.1:0-38753 GCA_004026765.1 Micronycteris hirsuta
ATGTTTGGACATTTACAGATGTCCTGGAGGTTTCTGAGCCCCTCCTCCATTTTTTGAATTCTTGTTGCTTCCTTCTTTTCTGGTTGGATGTTTTTTTCTTTCTGCTGGTCCACTCCATTGATTTGAGTCCCAGTTTCCTTATCTCTATTGGTTCCCTGCAGATCTCTCCTCATTTGTTCAAGCAAGTTCGTTAATTTTTTGTCGAATTCTGAAAGCATCCTTATTACAAGGGATTTGAATTGTGCATCTGATAGGTTGGCTATCTCTTGGCTATCTCTAGCTCTGGGGTTTTGATCTGTCCCTTTCTTTGGGCCATTTTTTTCCCCCTCGGTGAACCTGTTACTGTAAGGGGGGCGGAGTCTTGGGGATCCCCTGTGCAGGGAAGTTCCCAGTAGTTGTGCTGGGACCGTAGCCTCTGGGGGCGGGGCCTGAGTGCACAATGGCGCCTTCTCCGCTCTCCGACCCCACACCGCCTCCTGCAAGCACTTCGGGCCCCTCTGCGCTGGCTCCGGGGGTTGCTCTGGGGTCGCTGGACGAGCTGCACAGCTCCAATCCCCCAGGGTCTCCCCAGGGAACTTTCCTATGAGGCCAGGCGTTCCTCCGGTCGCGGACTCCACCCCCTCACTTGCTCTCAATCTGCGCCGTTGATTTGTGCCTTGCGTTCTTTCAGGTTCTCTCTGCACACGAATGCAGACCTGCTGAGTCCACCGGTCTCTCAGCCCTGCTGGGTCCGGATGAGCCGGGCGCAGACTGAGGTTCAGTCGGTCCCCGTCTGGGTATGCTGCAGCCCCGCGGGGACCGCCCCTCCAACCGCGGACCTGCCGTCTGCTCACCTGCTCACCACGGTGTCGCCGAGCACTCTCCCTTCGCTCTGCACCTTCTGGCTCACCAAACTGGATGAATGTATCTTCTTTAATTCCTTGGTTGTCGGACTTCCTGTCAATATGATTTTCTGTCAGATATGGCTGTGTTTGGATGTGTAGATTTCTTTTTTTTCCCTTGTTTGGTTGTGCGAGGCGGTACGGTGCATTCACCTATGCCGCCATCTTAGGAAGTCTCTCAATTGTTGAATGACTATTCAAATAAGATCTTTATATTTGAAAAGATTGCTATATCTTATAAATCTCTTTTAATCTATAGCTTCCTGCTTTACCTTTCTCTCTTATTCTCTTAAATTCAATAATTAGACTTATAGAATTCTCAAGTTTCGATCTTGTTGACTTTTCCCCCATATTTTTATTTAAGTTGTTTCTCTGCTCTCTGTGTTGCCTGTAAATTGGTAATTGGATTCAGAGGGTTACTTGTTTTGCATTTAGATTTAATTGATTAATTGATTAGTTTGGAAGCAAGACTACTTCATACAGTGTGTTGTATACATTATTAGCGAGTACATAATTTGTGCTTGTCTTTCTCTGCAATGTAAGAAAACATTGGTATTTATTGCCCCAATTCATTAACTCATGAAAGGTGAAAAATAGTGATGTTCTATTTTTAGCATTTTTTATCATTCACTAGCTGATATATTTCTTAAAGATGAAATGTTCTCTTACTAGCTATTTGATACCCAGGCAAGGCTGAATAAATGTTTGATTCTTCCCTTTTTTACCAGTTTTCAAAATAATGAGTTAATTCACATAATAAGTTTTTAAAAATACCATTATGTGTTTAAGGCTTTAAACATCTCATTGTGTGTTAATCCATTGCCTTTATGGTATTTGTCATTGCTCTTTTGTCCCTTCTATTGCCAGTGACAGCCCATCTAGGTGGTTCTTGATTCCTTTTTACATGACCTTAATAGTTTTAATAGTGTTTTTGCTTTTAAACATGATCTGCTGTTCCAATGTGTGGCATGCAGACACGTAGCCTGAGTGGTCCTGGAGGCCCACATCACCTGTGGGAGGCCTATGTCACATGTGTTCTGGGTTGCAAAAATGTTCCCATAGAATCGTTCTGTTTTCTTTTTGCTAGGGTCCCCAAAGTTTCACCCACACAGGACAAGTTTTTACATTCATTTCTTGGCTTAAAGATTCCCTGAACCACATTAATAGTGCAAGTTTGGAATCTTTACATGCATGTGGTAAAATTTGAGGTTTTAATTTCACATGGGAAAACTTTTCCCTCCCATTCAGAGCTCCAGGCAGATGGCAATCTTGCTTGACACATGCCTGGACTGGCAGCTGAGATTCCTCTAACCTCCTTTTTTTCACTGGGTGGGTAGTTTTCTATGGACAGCCCTTATATTCTCCCAGCTAGATGATGTGGTTTTGGTTCTCTAGGTGAATCCATGTTCCATCTTCCATCCAGAATGGGGTAAACACCAGGGCTGTTACTGGGCTGAAGCAGCAGGAGTATGTTTTTTGCTCCCATTTGAGTCTCTGCTTCAATTCTGGCACCTAAGAACCCTCCTTTCTCACTTCTGAACTTTTTAAGACACAGTCATATTTAGTATTTTTTAGTCTGTTCCCCCGTCCTACTCCTTATCAACCAAGGAGCCATAAAGTTGTATGTCTTCAGAGCCTTTTCTGTCTCTGTTGGGGTCACTACTTGTCCATGAAAGTGGGAAGTGGGGAACGTGTCTTACTCCTGGGTGCTTCCCAATCTGATTACCTCCAAACCAAGTGTGGGAAAGATGCCCACAGCTTGAGCTTTTGATTTCCATGACGTTTTAACACATCAGGTCAATTGACTACCTCCTGTCTCTGAGGGTTGGATGAGTAGCACATGTCTGTTTCTCAAACGCCTGACTCGGAGAGTGGCGTGGGCTCCTGCTGTGCAGTGTTACCTTCAAAGAGGGAGTGCTGTGTCCCTTCTGGTACTTGTATGATATTGTGACCTGTGTCTCTTCTGCCATCTCCCCATCCTTTACACAATCACTTAAAAATGTTTTTAGGGACATCACTGCTAAATACCTCATGTTTTCTTATCAACAAACTCTATTTCCCTAGGAAGTAAACACAGGCATTGTCTTCAGTGATATTTGTGCCAAGTGGTGCCTGGGGCATTTGGGGTAACACTTGACCCACCTGTGAGCCTAAGTCAATGAAGCAATGATGCTCCCTGGGACTCTTCCCAAGACATGAACACAAAGACCTGTATTCTTTCTCTTTCAATGTGGGTTATTTCTTCTGACAGGTTTTATTATTGATTAGGGACTGATGGGCCCCTTTGTTCCTAATTCAAAGCAGCTGCATGTAAATGTTCCTTTTCAATTTTGTTTTTCCCCCAAACCAAAAAAGGCAGAGGTCATAGAGGACTGACTCAGAGGCTTGTCCCAGGCTCATACTTCCTCCTGGGAGCAAGACCTCCTGAATGGGACTTTGGTCCTGCAAGTTTTCCTCTAATTTTAGACATACGATGATTTCTCACGAGTAGGTGGAAGGTGGCCGTGGCACAAGCATACCTGCAGAGGATGCTGGCGCTCCCTGTGGTCCCACACACAGTCATTTCTAAGGAGCCAGCTGGTGATGTGCTCGTCCCACTTTTGCTTAAGGTGCCTTTGTAAAAAAATGAGTTTTCTGACCTTGTAACTGTTGCTGAGAGACTGTTCACGAGACCCAGAGTTTGAGAAAGGGCATCAGTGAAATGGAACAAACACTAGACCTAGGTACAAAAGATGTGGGTGGAAGTCCCAATCCCATTACTGAGGTGTGGTCTTGGTAAATTTGTTTTTATTTGCCATAACCTTGCCTCCTCAGCAGGCTGGTTCGAGATACAGTGAAGCGTGTTGCCTGGCAATGCACTGAGGATCACGTGACACTTCTAGGTGGAGAGGTGGGCATGTGCTCAGCACACAGCACTGAGGGCTTTCCCTGAACATGACAGCAGGCGGACTCCCTGAAATAGCTGTGGAGGAGACACATGGTCCCAGGCATTGTGGTCTTTGGGCCACCAGCTCCTCCCTGCTGGCTCTGTCAGACTCACCTCTGCTTCTCACCTGTCCTGAATCCTATGCTGCCCCTGCTGGGTTCTCAATAAATGCTTGTTCATGGGACAGCAGAGGGCCTGATGCAAAATAAGGCCATCACTGGCTTTACTCAGTCACTTTCTGCTTCATTTAAGAATCATGCTGCATTGAAGCCGAAGACATATTCATCAATAAAGGCAAACAAGCAGACTCTTCTGTGGTTTGAACTCTTTTCAGCATCTACACCTGTACTTTTCATTCAATGTAGACAGATGTTTTCCCCAGGGGCCAGCCATAGGTACTTGGTTCCCACTTCAATGCTTAGTGGTTAGGGACACACTGCACTGATTTACTGGACACATTCAGTGGTGCTGAAAATGGAGAGACGAAGAACGAAGAGAGATCCTGACTCCTGGGGCTGGCGCTGAAAACTTCCTAACGATGCTCTGGGGGTCCCTACGGCAATGTGGGATGACAGTCTACTTTGGAAAGGGACACAAGCAAATTTATTTGTGGCAAGCTGAGTTTTAGACCACCGCAAAAAGGGTGTTGGATTTAGACTCCAAGTGACCAATTGGCAAATTTGTATTAACTGTGTGGCCCAGACAAGCCCCTTGAGTTATGTGAGCCTCAGTTTCCTCATCCGTGAACTGGGAATGGGGATATGTTCCTGACAAGGCAGCTTCCTGAGTTTACTGAAATGATGGAACTTGATGAGGGTGGCTCATCTCCCCACTCCCTGTTTGTTTGGCTTGATATCACATGGACTTATTTTACCGCAGTTGTCCAGCTTCAAAGTGGAAGTACTGAGGCTTTATTGGGAAGTGTCATCCCAGGGCAGCTAGAATGAGGGAAAGGGACTCTGTGGCAGGGACAGAATGTACACATGGGAGAGCCCTCACTGAGCTGGCCACAGCCTCTCAGGGACCCCCGTGAGGCTGCTGGGTCACATGGAACTCCCCCCTGAAACACAAAACTTCGGGCGGAGGGGAAGAGCCATGTAGCTGCCACTGCTCTGTCTCAAGTCTCTTACCAGCTTCACTGAAATGTCATTTCTACAGAGCAGAAAGCTCTGGCCATATTCTATATTTTACTCTGCAGTTGAGGTTTAGGACACTGAAAGCAATTTTCTTTTGTTCCCATTTCATGGGCTTCAAGGTTTACATTAGTGGAGACTTCATATATTTATTATATTTGACCAGAAAATCCCAGTTTTTAAATCAAGGACCTGTAATGAAAATGGTTGAGAAATTTTAGCTTCAAAACCAGAAACAGTGAAATCAACTAATTCAATACTGGGGGCACTTTATCCCAGAAGGCTGAATGTCCCAGGCTTCAGAGTTCGTGTGAGAATGGCATGTGATTTAGTCATCCGAGAAGGGATGAAAGTGCCAGTCAGTTGCTTGACTCCTTTTCTCTTTCCTTCTTCTAGGTGTGTCTCAGTTGGCTGTTGCCAGGAGCTCATTCTGTCCCTCAGAGCACGGCTGTCTCGGTCGTGCCTGCAGCACTCTGCGTCCATGGGGTGTGCAGAGCCCAGCAGCACTTACACTCTCCCCTTCCCTCGCCCGTGTGGAGTGCTTTTCCTATGAAGGAGACCGATATTAGTGTGGTTTAACTACCTGTGAATAGGAGGAATTTATGTCTCATGCCTCCCTGGGAAAGTGCTCTTCCTGGTACTGGGTGGAGCTGCTGTGTTTGTTTACAGCTTTCTCTCCTGGTGAGTTCCTCAGAAATCACCTGGGCCACTCTGATATCCACAAGACAGGGCTGGCAATTAGTGTAGCACGGCTTTATAAGGATAGTCTGAATTTAAATCCTGGTTACATGCTTATCAGTGTGAGTCTATGGTCATAAATGCCTAGTAACTTTTAAAAAATTCTAGATGAGGCCTCCTAGCTCACTGAATTCGTGCCTCACAGACTGTAGGTACTGTAGGTACCTCAGCCCAAGCCTACTGCCCCCTGCCACCTGCCCCCACATGCCATTCTCTCCTCTTCCTCAGTTACAGGAGCCCAAGTTTTAGGCAGCCTCATGAGGGCAAGCGGTGAGAGGCTACATTTCCCCACTTCTTGGCAGTAGCCATGGCTGCAGTGCCCATATCCCGTGCACAGAGGCAGCCTATAGCTTTGTGCGGACTCTGGAAGCACCTCCTACTTAGCTCAGCTTCCCTAGGAAACAGTCCTTGAAGCAGAGGCTTTACTGGGAAATGTCATCCCAGGGCAGCTAGAATGAAAGAGAGGGACACTGTGGCAGGGACAGAATGCATACCTGGGAGAGCACTCACTGAGCTGTCCACAGCCTCTCAAGGACCCTTGTGTGGCTGCTGGGTCACATGGAACTCCTTCCCACAGCACAGTGCTTTGGGGGAGAGAGGGAGAGCTGTGTAGCTTCCACAGCTCTGTCTCAAGCCTCTTATTGATCGAATTTTGACCACTGGGATGCGAACCCTCCCCCACCCCAGTTGTATCAACTCAGCCTCTGGGGTAGCCTTAGGGAAGGCCAGGTCTACTCCCTATGGTGAAGGGCCTCATCTGAGCCCAGAAATGGGAGAAAACTCAGAGCCTGCACAGACAGTTTGCTGTCGTTCTCTGTGGTGGGAGCAATCGTGGTTGTGAGGCAGCCTGTCCTCCACCCAGGACGGCTAAGACACCCAGTCTGTGAGGAGAGGGGATAGAGTGGCTGCTGAGCTCTAGCAAGTCTGAGGAAGGGCAAAAGGTGAACTTAGTACTTCTCCTTAAAAGGGGAGGGTGTGACCTGAAATGCAGACATAATGGCTGAAGCCCTGGTAGCCCTTCTGAAGCCCAAAGAAGAGAGGAAAAAATACTGATAGTGGTAGAGTGGAATCTAGAATAAAGCAAGTATCCTTGATGACTTTTTGAAGTTGTCATACTGGTGAAATGTAAATCTCCAGACTTCTTTTACTAGCGTTCCTGCCTGTTACATGAAAGAGAAAGAGACTTCTATTTTGTTTAAGCTAATGTTACATTTTTTCTTTATAAAGCAAAAACTAAATTTTAACTACTTCAGCACATAATAATTATTTTTGGATGAATGAAACAATATCCTGATTTACTAAAATTTGTCCTATATCCAAAACTGCAGATTTAATGCAATATATTTTACCCTGACCGTTTGTCCTCTGTACCTAAGTGAACCCTGCTTGTCCTTGAGATTGGTGAAGTTCCTGCCTCTGTGTGCTTCCCACTCAGCAACATAGATCCCGCCAGTCCCTGCAGGATAGCACTTTTATTGTTTTCCATTTCTATGTTTTCCCTTACCCCCTTCTCTCAAACCCAACTCCCTGTCCTCCTGTCTCCATTAAGCAGGGTCCTCCTCTTCTTTTAAGAGCCCCTATAAATGTCACCTCCTCATGAAATCCTCCTGCATCCGCGTGGGCAGAAGGCCCTTGCCTCCCGTGTGTTCCTGCAGCTCTTGGTGTAATGGAAATCTTTCTGTCTGGGTTCGTCTCCGCTCTGTGCTGCCACCTGCCCCCAGAGGTCCTCAGCATACAGAACACAGACTCTTTGGACACACGAGGCTTCCTGTGACCCCCTCTGTTTCCTTGTCTCATTCACCTTTCTCTCCCTTCACACCTACCACCCTTTTCCCCCTCCTCACTCTACTGAGGGAAGGTCTTAAAACTTCCACAGAGAAAAGACAAGCCTGCAAATGAGAAATTGTGCCAGCTTGCCTGCCATACCAGCCTGCCTCCAATTATAGCCATGGACACTACTCTCGCTCCTGGGTGAGGTCGCAGCCCTCTCTGGACTGAGGGCAGGCTTTGTTGTTGGGGATGCCCTCGATGCCCCTACACAAAGGCCAGAGTTCCTGTCAGTTTTCTCTCCTTAACTTTGAGATAGCAATTTCCTGTTTTCTCTTTTTTTAAAGTATATTTTATTGATTATGCTATTACAGTTTTCCCAATTTTTTCTCCTTTTATCCCTCCTCCTCCCTGCACCTCCTAATCTTCCAGCATTCTCCCCTTAGTTCATGTCCCTGGGTTGTACATGTAAGTTCTCTGTTTCCTATACCATTCTTTACCTCTACCCATCTATTTTATGCCTACCAATTATGCTCCTTATTCCCTGTACCTTCCCCGCTTCTTCCCCCACTCCCCACTGAAAACCCTCCATGTGATTCCATTTCTCTAATTCTGTTCCTATTCTAGTTGTTTGCTTAGTTTTTGTTTTTTTCAGGTTCAGTTGTTGATAGTTGTGAGTTTCTTGTCATTTTACTGTTCATAGATTTTGACCTTCTATTTCTTAGATAAGTCCCTTTAACATTTCATATAATAAGGGCTTGGTAATGATGAACTCCTTTAACTTGAATTTATCTGGGAAGTACTTTATCTGCCTTTCCATTCTAAATCATAGCTTTATTGGATAGAGTAATCTTGGATGTAGGTCCTTGCCTTTCAGGACTTCAATTACTTCTTTCCAGCCCCTTCTTGCCTGCAAAGTTTCTTTGGAGAAATCAGCTGAAGTCTTATGGGAACTCCTTTGTAGGTAACTGTCTCCTTTTCTCTTTCTGCTTTTAAGATTCTCTCTTTATCTTTAATCTTGAGTAACTTAATGATGATGTGCTTTGGTGTGTTTCTCTTTGGGTCCATCCAATTTCTTTGGGACTCTCTGGGCTTCCTGGACTTCCTGGAAGTCTATTTCCTTTACCAGATTAGGGAAGTTCTCCTTCATTACTTGTTCAAATAAGTTTTCAACTTCTTGCTCTTGTTCTTCTCCTTCTGGCACTGCTATAATTCTGATGTTAGAGTGTTTAAAGTTGTCTCAGAGTTTCCTAAGCCTCTCCTCATTTTTTAAAATTGTTATTTCTTCATTCTGTTCTGGCTGGAAGTTTATTTCTTCCTTTTGTTCCAAATCATTGATTTGAGTCCCAGTTTCCTTCCCTACACTGTTGGTTCCCTGTATATTTTGCTTTATTTCACATTGGATAGGCTTCATTTGTTCCTTCATTTTGTGACCGAGCTCAATCAGTTCTGTGAGCATCCTGATTACCAGTGTTTTGAACTCTGCATCAGATAGGTTGGCAGTCTCCTCATCGCTTAGCTCTTTTTCTGGAGTTTTGATGTGTTCTTTCATTTGGGCCATATTTCTTTGTTTCAGTGTACCTGTTATGTTATAAGGGGGTGGAGCCTTAGGTGTGGGTGATGCAACCCTCTTTGTTATGTCGTCGTGCTGCCTGTGGGAGAGGGGTCAGAGAGGGAACAACGGGGATTGCTTGCTTCGCTCTAACCCCACTTTCCAATGAAGTGTGAGACTGGGAGTTTCTCCCACCATGGCAATCACAGCTGTAGTTTACAGCTAGCTTGAGTCTTTAGTTTCCCATTCAGCCAGCCCTGACTTGCCCACGCGGTCCACAGCCTTGCTGTGTGCATCCATTCTGCTCGGCTGCCCGTCTCCCATCTCTGTCCCACCCACCGGTCTGGATGAATGTTTCTTTAACTCCTTGGTTGTCGTGGAGTTCCATGCAGTTTGATTTTCTGACATTTCTTGTTGTTTATTGTTTTTAGATTGGTTGTTATCTTTCTTTTGGTTGTGTGAGGAAGTGAAGCATTTCTACCTACACCTCCATCTTAGCTGGAACTCCTGTTTCCTCTTTCATCATCAGTTTTCTCTTCCCTAAAGAATCATTTCATTAACATATAAATGTGTTATCTTAAAGAAAACCCTCCCTTGCCCCAACCCTTCCAGCCGTTTCCTCATTTCTTTATTTTCCTTATAGCAAAACTCCTTAAATGATCCTCTGTCTGCACTGTCACTCTCCCTTGAATCTATTTCAGTGAGATTCATCCTTTCTTCTCTAAGGTCATTGTTGACCTTGACAGAGCCTAATCCAGTGGTCATTCTTCAGTCCTGACAACAGCTACGTGTTGCTGCATGACAAGGTGCCCCGCATTTAAACAACAATATACTGCAATATATCACAATTTTGTTGGTTGACTGGGCCTGCTAGGTGGTTCTAGAAGGGATTTCCTGTAGTTGTGGTCAGATAGCAGCTGGGGCAGGCGTCATCTGAAAGCTCGATTGGGCTACACATCCAAGATGACACACCCATGGGGCCACAGTCATTGCTGCCTGTGGGCTGGGCACTCAACATGGATTTTTACTATAGAGTCTGAGTGTGGCCTCTCCATGGGGCTTGGTTTTACATTATGTGGCTCCGGGTTCCACAAGAGAGTGTTCTATGGGTGATCATTCCAGGAGACAAGCAGCAGAAGCTGCCAGGACACTTATGGGATCTTCCCAGAGTAGGTAGTGGCTCATTCTTCTATATTTTAGTGGTTAAAGTAATTGCAGGATCCATCCATATTCAAGGGGGCAGGTGAGACATGAACTCTGCCTGTCAATAAGGGAGTGACCAGGTGACATTGTATTTGGCATGGTGAATCCCTCCCCCCCACTGAAACATGTTCTCCAGTGCCTTCCCTGGTAACACTCATTGCATCTCCCCTCCCACCACATGTTGTTCTCAATGTCTTTCCTGGATCCTTCCATAGCTGCTCAGTCTCTACATGTCAGAGCTCTCAAGGGAGCTCTTTCTTTTCTGTCTACAGTTTCTCCTAGATCATCTGATACATATTGTAGCTTAGAGTGGTGCATGACTTCTCAGCTAGGGCAGGTCAGGTGGGGGCAGAGCTTCCATGAGGCACTGTTCTGATGGATGAACCTCTAGGTAACCATCTGGAGTTCAGAAGAATAGTGTTTCTCACCCAAAGGAGTTCAGAGAGCACTGCACCTCTGGGTGGTATCTCTAAAGTTGAAGAGATAAGGAGCTTCAGAGTAAACTTGCCTGAGAGAATGGTACCTCCTGGCTCCTTGAATTTACTGTGGCCAATGAAACAGGGTGGCAGTGATATGTCCCTATCCAGCTGGAAGTATGTGTTTACCGGTGCTTCTCTCTCTCCTCCACCCCTGGCTCCCTGATCCAGGAAACATTATTAATCTGAAAGTAAAGGGTATTTCAAAATGAGAGGCAATAAGCATTTATTTGAGATAAAAAAGAATAGCTATACAGGAAGCACTAATTTAGGCAAAGGCCCAAATAATGTTCCCATTAGGAGACAAAAGCAAGGGGCATTTATGAAAAGGGAAGGAACAATTACATCAATAGAAAGAAGACATTTATATTGATGAAGACAGCATAACATAATGATATTAATTCCAAACAATTTTAATTTAGCTTTTAATTTTCAGTCTGTAGTTATCAGTCCATAGTGATACTGTCTGCTTTTGTGTTATCTTTGCAATCTCTTCTTTAAGACACAAAGTTGCTTTAGGCCACAAGGAGTCATTTTGCACAGTTTTAACATCCCAAAGTTTTGAGGCATAAAATGTACGAGGCAGTTACTCTGGGCTGGCAGCTCCAGCTCCATTTTAGAGTGACTTCATTTATTATTTTTTTTACAGCATGTGTTGGTATGGAGACTGTGGGTGGCTCTGGATGCCCACTCCACATGCAGTGAAATGCCTGGGCCCTGGCAGGTGTGAAATGACTGACAAACTCTTCTTATGCTAAGCTGCTGAGATTTGAGCTGATGATTTCTATCTGTCATGCTTGACATAACCCTAAACAGAGCTTTTTGGAATATAGGGTAAATTTTGTCCCCCCACCCCAACTCTCTAAGTGCTAGGAACTTTCCCACACTTCCACACTTCAGCTCTCCAACTCTGGAATGATATAAATTTAAGATTCTGAGCTCCTAACCATTCTGCATGTGCCTTGTAAAGTACTAAAAAGCCACGAATATCTCATGGGTGTCCACAAGTATCTATCATGCATCTAACATGTCTTAGGCTGGGAAGCTGATTGTGGAGATCTGAGGCCCTATCCAGCCCTGCCTCTAACTGAGATAAGAAGAACACACCTAGGGCAGTCACATACACAGTTATGTAAGAGCTGCCTACTATCAAACCCAAGCACTTATGGAATGCTCATCCACAGGCTGAGAACCTGTCGTGGTCATGCCTGATCTTGTGCCAGGAGTTCATGCTCTGATGGCTTTGTGGTATGTTTATTCATTCATTCATCAAGTGGTGATGATGCAGGCTGCATTCTGGGCACTTGGGAGAAAGCAGGCAACAAGAATATGTGGAAGGAAGTCCCTGTCCTGAGCTCCTACTTCGTGGGAGGGAAGGTACTCAGAATATGCTGATGAAAATGATGTGGAAGAGCTAACCACAAAGGGTAGAGAATCAGGGTGATGCGAATGAGACAGCTATATGGGCTTCTGGGAGGGGAGGTTTCCAGGTGAGGTTGGAAACTCACTTGGCATATTGGAGAAATAGCAAGTTTCTCAGGGACTGTGGAAAGAGGCAGGAGTCTGGCATCATGTGCGGACTTAGAGTAACAGCCTTGCTCATCAGCATTTCCCTGTGGCTGCCCTCTCTGGCAAGGGTGGCACGGGCTAGGCACACGCTGTTTGATCTGGAAGCCCAGGAGGTCTAGGGCAGATGCTAGTGTTTAGCAGTCCTTCACAAGTTTTTGTAATGCAAACAACAGTAGAATACTGGGTAAAAATAGAGGAAAACCCTCATCTCTTTGAAAGTGTCTCAAAAGTCACATAGCATTATTTCATATCCTCAAATATTTAAACAGGAGTTGGAGATTTAAATGCACTTTTTCTGCCTGGAGTAGCCAGGATCTGCTAGTTCCTGCTCTGCAAGGGTGGAGCTGTTCTTTTGAAATGTTTTCTCTCTCTCTCTCTCTGACTTCCTGGAATGAGTTTGCTTAAGAGAATTGGTTTGGAGAGTTTGACCTTAACCCTGACCCTCTTATGGGAACCTCCTGAGGGCAGTGGCACATCCTGTGAGCAGCTGACTGCAGGGCTGCTCTCCTGACCTGGGACTGCTGGCCTGTCCCTGTGGCCCTGGCTTGGGAAGCACTTCTACCTTTATTTTTTGGGACAGGCGCCCATAGCTGCCCTCTGGTCCGAAGGGAGGACTGGGCAATGCTTCAAAGCAAAATGTGAACCAGAGGCCAGTTCCTAATTTCTGAGGCCATGGCTATTACTTTAAATTGAATTTTTCTTTGAGGATGTGGTATTTAAGATCAAATCACCACCCATGCCATTTTTTATGGAAGTTCCTGGATCCTCCCAGGAAATTAGACCAGATGAAGAAATAGAGGGAGGAGCAGATGGGTTCATTTTTCAGTTTGGGCTAAGTGGGGCTTAAGGAAAAGTACAAGGACAATGAAATAAAATCTAAAATGTTATCTTCAGAGTTAATTCTGGTTCCCATAGGAAGTGCCCTGTTTCCTTTGTCATCACATTCCTGTGAAGAAGTAGAGCTGCTGGTGGGTCACACTTCAAGTGGTCTGGGTGAGGAAAGGTTCTGAGGGTGTCTCATGTGGTGCCGTACACTGAATTGTGCCCCCCATTCATATGTTGGAGCCCCAATTTTACTGTATTTGGAGATGGGACCTGTGAAGAGGTAATTAGGTTAAATGAGGTCATAAGGGTGGGGCCCTGATTCATTAGTACTGGTGGCCTTGTTGGATAAGACACCAGAGGGCTCACTCTCTCTCTCTGTGCTCATGCTCCGAGGAAAGATCATGTGAGAAAGAGGGCTCTCACCAGAAACCTGCTCTGCAGGCACCTTGATCGTGGAATTCAGCTTCTAGACCTCTGAGAAGTAAACATTTGTTGTTTAAGCCCCTTCATCTGTAGTGTTTGTCATGGCAGCTCAAGCTGACTGAGGCACGTGTAGTCAAGCATCGTTGTTGAAGGAGGAGTGAGTGGTGATGAGGGGATGCATCACCCTCCAGCTCCCGACTGCTGGCACAAGGCTAGACAAACAGAGGAAACAGGTGCTCCTGCTCTAGCTGAGGTGGCAGGAGGTTGAGGGGCTGTCCCCCTTCCCTGTGTACTGGGGGCAGGTGGCTCCCTGGGCTCGCAATTGATGAAGGACTTATACAGCCTACACCAGAGTGCCGCTGCAGACCTGCAGCCCCCCAAGGGCTTTCCATCTGTGCAAGGAGCATTACACCCATTCTCTTCCCACTCACCCACCTGTTCACAAGTCCATTCAGACCATCCGTGCCTTTGATACCGACTTACTGATTGCCACATGGAACCAGGACCTGGGTGGGCACAAACTGAGTGTTTACAGTCTGCTGTTTGTTTGGTATGGGGAGGGAGCAATGAAAGACATTTCAGGGGATCAAATTACCAACTATTTGAGAAATCAGACAATAGAGTAAAGGCATAATGCAGTCAGGGTGTCAACATTATAAATGATAAGTCAGTGATATCTGAGGCAAGAGATGCTGGTCCTGGACACCTAGGAGATGAACTCCCTCATCTACGACCAGGCTCTGCCACCCACAAACTGTCCCCAGAATGCTTGTGAAAGGATATGAGCTGATCACAGGCCCTCTTCAGAAAGGATGGACTCCTGGCAAGAAGGTCTTCTAGCTCCTTTCCCCATAAAATTGTCACATCATCCCATGGAAGGAGTGAGTCCAGGAGATACAGAGAGTGGTCAAGAGGGTCACTCCTCGTGGAGATCCATAAACATGTAAGGAAAGCTCTGGAAGGGGAAACAGAACCCCCTTTCCTGTTCAGTCTAGTTAGAGAAACAGAAGTGAGACAAATTAAAGAGCACATCAATAAAGAAGGAAATTACAGATTATGGCAAACAGCACGAAGCAAACAGTGCACAGGGAAAGAGAAAACTTGCCAGAGAACATGTGCTTTACGTGGGGTAGTTAGGGTGACTTTAGGTTGATGTAACTGGAGCCATCATTTTTGTGAGCAAGGGAAGAAGTGTTCAGGTGCAGGGAACAGCATGCACAAAGGCCTTCAAGTCTGAGAGAGGATGACATGTTTTGGGGGTCAGAAGTGGCATGGAGGATGGGAGGAGGAGAGATTGGTGAAGCGGGGCTGGGTACCTCGGGTGGAGCTGTGGAGGAGCTAAAGAGGGAAGTAGGAGGGGAAGTGAGTCTGGGTGCTGTCAAGTGACTCTGCAGGGAAATGGAGACTAGGGAGCCAGTTTGAGATCTGGTTTAGAGGTGGAGCCATGAGCTTTGCTTACCCACTTTGCATGTGGAAAAGTACAAGGTAAGAGCCAGGGAAGACACTGGAGTCCCGCACACCTGGTTCTGGGAGCCATTCCCGTGAACAATGGCCACCACTTCTTGAAGATGATAACCAGGGCTCTGAAAGGTCCCATGAGTAATGATTTCCTTTGAAATCCAGAGAGTCTGAAACCAAGGTTGGTTGTTGTTGCTGTTGTTTCATTTCCTTGAAGTGGAGGCTAGTGGTGAGGGGCCAGGAAGGTCAAACTGAAGGGACCCAAATGGTATCTCAGTTTTTATTTCATCTTTCTGGTGTCTCCACTTATTGCTTGCATGGATTCAGAGAGTGATTCATGTCTTAGGGCCATTATAAAATATTAATAGATACACACTTATTTTTCCATTTTACTTTTATGGAAATATCTATTTTAAGGAGAGCTTGAGAGGCTTCCAAGTCCGAGGAAATCTAGTCATTCTTTAATCCACTGAGCAGGTGTCTTCCAAACAGCTGCAGAGAGTGTTTCCATGGTGCTCGCCAGCCGGTCAGCTGCCATCAGGAGATGAGCACTCCTAGGACCTGCTGGAGCCTTTTTCCAGTCCCTTTTGGCTCTTTGTTCCCCAAGTAGAACATCAAATGCCAGGTGATTGAAGTGCTCACTTTACCTCTAATAGGAGTCCCTGAAGGCTTTTAGGGAAAACAGTGATTGCCCCCAATATGTGCAGGTAAAAAGTGACTATTTTATTTGGTATCTGTGTAGAATGGTTGACTGAATAATGGCCCCAAAGATAAACACATCCTAATACCCAGAGCCTGTGAATACATTACATTACTTATCAAAAGTTTTTTTTGAAGATGGAATAAGGGGGGTCCAACCCGCAGCCCATGGGCCACATGCGGCACAGGATGGCTATGTATAAAACCTAACACAAAATCGTAAATTTACTTAACACCTTTTTAAAAAAAAATCCTCATCAGGTTTTGTTAGTGTTTTAATGTGTGGCCCAAGACAACTCTTTTTCTTCCGGCGCGGCCCAGAGATGCCAAAAGTGTCGACATCCTAATGGAAATAATTCAAGGATCCTGAGGTGGAGAGAATATTTTGGATTACCAAAGTGAGCCCGATCACTAGGACCTTTATCAGAGAAGGGCAGTGGAATCAGAGCTGGAGCCGGAGAGAAAAGATGGAAAGGCAGAAGCCGAGGCGGAAGTGATGAGCTTTCACGATGGGGAAAGCAGCCAGGAGCTAAGGAATGTGGGCACTTCTAAAAACTGAAAAAGTAAGGAAACAGGTCTTTCCCCGGTGCCTCCGGAAGGAACACAGGCCTGCAAGCACTTTGATTTTAGCCCAGTGAAATGGGTTTGGGGTTTCTGACTTTGAGGATGATAAGATAATGTGTTATAGCAGCAAGAGAAAGCCAAGAGCCTCACACATTGGATCTGCAGTGACCTAATCATGCAGGGTGGACATTTAACTGTGTTCTCAGAATTCCCTGCTCTGCATCATCCTGTACCTCTCCTTTTCTTTCATGTGGTCTGTCTTTGATGCTGGTCAGACTGACGTCCTTTCCTCCAGCAGAATGAAAGGATCTCGGCTGATCTGTGTTTGGAATGGGCATGAAATTAGCATCCTTGTTACTTGGATATCTACACAGTGATCCTGTAGTCTAGAGGTAATGATAATATTATTTTTATCTTGAAACATAACATAGATAAACCCTTGAGTATACACATTTCTCTATGTTCCCAGAGGTGGTGGTCACTTTGTGGAACCTGTGGTCCCAGGGACTGCTGCCCTGCAGACTGTGGACACAGGGCTGATGACTATTGGTGGATTTTATCAATCTGCTGAGCTAGCAAATTATATTTATCAGTCAGAAGGCATTAATGAGACATCTGTGGCTTCTATTGCTTTTGTTAATTAATTTGATATGTTTCTATGAAATTTATTTATTCCTTCCACTCATATTTATTGAATGTCCAGTACATGTCAACATAGTATTTAGACCCCGGGGAACTGAGAATGAGCAAATATAGACATGGCTTCTGTTCTCATAAGGCTTCTAGTCACACACACACAGAGCACTGGCAGTGGGGAGAAGTGGCATGAAAGAGGGAGGAGCTAGGTAGCCTAGAATGGGGCTCAGAACTTCTTTGCCGAGGTGGGGGTTGAGCTGTGATCTGAACAGAGCCACTAACCAGGGAAGGGCAGGAGGCAGGGGGGAAGCCTGTCTGGAAACCCTACACCAGTGTATACCAGGCAGTCCTGGCAATTAGGTAAGGTTGGTGTGGAGGGAGCAGTGGGAATAATGAGTTCAATCACATCACTTTGGCAGGTACCCCTGTTAATCTCCAGGGCAAGGAGACTATCTGGTTGCAGGCCCAAAGCAGCCTAAGATGGGCTTCCCCGTGAGGGTACCTTCCTCAGGGAGGCTCCTGAGGGAAGAAGACTGAGTGGGGAGGAACGGGGTGAGCTGAGGCCCTACAGCAGCACACAGTGAGCACGAATGGCACCAGTAGCCCACCTTGAGTAAGGAAGGTGGTCTTTCTGCCTCAAATCAGGGGCTTTGTAAATCCAGAGGACACTGTTGGCTAAGGGCACCTCTTCAGGGAAGGCTGCAGATGCGGCCCCTACGGCGGGGTGCTAAGGAGATCTGGTTGTGCAGGAAGGGTTTGGAGGCTGGTGCTGGGTAGTGGACCATCTGTAATTTGGAAGGATTCCTCTGACCAGAGTGGAAATGGCTAGAGCAGCCTCATGTGCTAAAAGCTATCAGAAGAGGCCTGATGGGAGCTTACTCTTCATGGGGGAGCTCCAGGTTGGAGAGGTTGGCAGAGGTAAGGTTTCAAGGAGGTTGCATCTCCATGGCCTAATGATGGACTAGCTATGTCAGGTGAGGGCAGCAAGTATCAGGGTGACTCCTAGTGTCCAGACTCACTAAGAATAAATAGGCTGTGAATGGACCAGGGAGCAAGTGTTGGAGGAGATTGCAAGTGTGTGATGGACAGCTTGGACTTTTAGGTGTTATTCTGTTGCATTGGGAGTGTGGCTGTGTTTAGGTAGTTGTCAGCTCCACCTTCAGAATACATCCAGGCCCTGACCCTCTCCTACCTGCATGGCTGTCATCCTGGGCCAAGCTGCCACCGTGCCCTCCTTGCTCAGGGCAATGGCCTCCTAACAGTCTCCCAGCTTCCACTCTTGCTCACCTACTGTCAATTCTTCATGCAGCTCTCAGAGTGAGCCTTTGGTATCTAAGGCAGGTATGTTGCCCCTCAGCTCCAGATACTATGAGGTTCCCATTTCCCTCCAAGCAAAACCATGTCCTTATAAATTTCAAAAGACCTGATTGGGTTTTCAAACCCTGTCCATTTTTTTTTTTTTTTTTTACCTCACCTGCTGTCACTTTCCCCATGATTGCCCTGCTACAGCCACTCTGACCTCCGGGATCTTCCTCCAGTGTGTCCAGCTGAGCCTTGAGCTCTGCATTTTCTGTTCCCTCTATCTGGAGTGCAGGCCCCATGCCACAGCTCCTCCCCACCTCTTCAGATCAAGCGTCAGATCTTAGAAATACCCGCCCTAATCACATGATTAAAAATTGTGAGCCATGTTGACCCCCAATTTCCTGTCTTCCTCCCTTACATTTCTGCATAGTAGTTGTCACCATATGCAGCACTCTGTGTGTGTATCTGTGAGTGTATGAGTGTGGTATGCATGTGAGTATGAAGTATGTGTTTTAAAGGTATTCATTAACTGTCTGGTTCACCCCAGTAGAGTATTCTTTCCACAGCAGCTGCAAGTTTTTCTCTTTTGGCCATGGCTGGTCCACAACCCCTGGACCCTCATTCAGGGACCCAAACTTCAGGAGTCAATGTGATGGGATGATGGCCCAATGGACAGGAGGGAAGCCTTTGTCTGGTTGTCATGTGAATGATTTTCTCTTCCATTTTCCAGGTTATTTTGTCCACCATTTATTGGAGGGCTTCCCTCCATGCATCTGGTACTCTGGAGGTTCCCTCAGTGGACCCTGGGAGGTCATGTCCAAACCTGCTCACTCACTGGCCCTCCAGGTCTCACTGTGGGAGGTCACTGGAGACCCTACCTGTTTCCTTAACTCCTTGGATGCTTTTACAGAAGATGCTCTTCCCTATTGGAGGACAAATTGCTGTGCTGTGATGTCATGGGTCATTAGAATCTGAGAGATTAGGCTTTTTTACCAGACAATGTACATGACAAAGTACATCTCCTTTCTGCTCTATCTTCATAGTGCAGACCAACTCTTGGTTGTCTTCCTTATATACTTGATCATCAACAAAACGTTGATAAACAAATACAATATTACAGGTGCTGAGAAATATGACTTTCCATACAAAGTTTTTTCAAACACAGGGTCCATCAGTGGAGAATCAGGGTGTATACATGTAGGTGTGTGTACATAATGTAGCTATAGATATACTGAACATGCAACCAGACCATGGCCAGACCACATATGGGAATAGAATTCTGACCCATCTCCTTTATTGCCACCAGTCCAACATGGTCAGGACCTGGTTGATGGCCAGGAGCTTCTCATTTTCTTGTCCCTATTCCAACTTAGGACCAATCAGAGAAAGTCAAATGTGCTCCCCAACAAATCACATGGGTGGCCTCCCCCTAGCTGCCCCAGGTCCACATCCTTTGCTCAGCAGGGCTGCCCACCCTCCCTCCTTCTTCTCTGTCAAGCATCCCTTGGCCCACCTCCAAGTCTCTGTCAAAGGCAGTGACAGGCTGCCTTGTTACAGCAAACATCAAATAAAGAGTCTTTGGTTGGTCTCATATTGGTGGACTCCACTTATTTTACACACACACACACACACACACTCATTTAGTACTTGGGTTTTGATAATCACTTTCAAAGACTGATATAGGTTTATTGGGAATGACCTGGATGTCCATCACACATACATGTGCTGGGACTTCTTTACCCAAGTAGCATGTTGATTTATGGCATTGACCTCACTAAATAAAAGCTACAGGCCAAAAATACCAATGGTTGACAAAGATTTAGTAAAGGGAGTAGTGGGATAATGGACTCCTCTCAGAGCATCTGCCGAGGTGGGCAGACATGCCATCAGAGGCTGCTGCCAGAGGGTTGATGCTGTGTTCACCTCCTCTCTCTGGCATGTGGTGAAGATGGAGGGACCTCATGATGGGAGAGGGGCTGGGTCCCTGAGCCACTGCCTGGAGGAGGACCATGTTCCCATCAGAACAATCATTTCTGATATTAAATCATGAATACAAAGTCAACTTTAATTATAGTTTGTTAAGCCACAAGATTTTGAATGTTTATCTGTTATAGCAACTTTTGTTATCTGAACTAAGAAATAAACAAAAAAAATATATTTCAAACAAATAAAGACAAAACATAGCAGAGAGTGCCAAGTGCTGAGAGCTGGGCAGAGTGCCTGGTAGCCTATCTCAGGAGGTGGCCTAAAGCATCAGCAGGGAGGTGACACAAGGACATGAGCAGCCTGAGCTGGACAGGAGCTTGCACAAGGCCAGGGGTGTGAGGAGCCTGCAGTTTTGAGAAGCATTGCACAAGGTGGGCAAAGCACACTTGAAGATGACAGAGAAAGGGACAGTGACCATACCCAGGGGAGCAGGTTGGGTAGGACAAAGAAGAAAGTGGATTTTATTTGAAATTCATTGGGAATCCTGTGGGTACCACAGGGGCTTGGTTTACACCTGTGAAGCATCACATGGTTCTGGGTGGGCAGTGGGTGGTGGACAGCTGCTATGGGAGGCTGGAGGCTGGTAAGGAGGTGGGGCCAAGGCCAGGACGGCTGAGAAGAGACACAAAGGAGATGGAGTATGTTTTGGAAAGAGAGTGGACAGGACTTGCTGAGGATTAAGTGAGGGGTGGAAAAGAATCAAGGGTGCTGCATGGAGAGTTGACTGAAAACCTAAAAGAAAAATGTTTCCAAGGAAGGATAATGTCCCGGTGAGGGATGGACTATCCGGAACCCACACTCAGAGCCTTAATATCCTTGGGGCAGCATTGCTATGAGATAGACATTCCACATATTTCATTTATTGAAATTAAAATCCAGAAACACTGTCTATAAAAAGAGCCTCAAGGTGGTACCATCCTGCTTTAAACCCAATATCGGCAAATTAGTTTCTGCAAAATGGCATTACCTGTCATATTAAATTAATGCACCCTGCTTGCATATTATTGGGTCTGCAGTTTTATGTTATTTGATTTGAAAATTATTTTGGTTTATAGTTATATAAAAGCTGTAAAGTGTGGAATATTTATACCAACTCTTCTGTTCTTACATATTTAAGTCACATTACAATAATTAAGTCAAGACAGGAGATCCATGATGAATTCATTTTTCTTTTAAAGGGAATGAAGATTGTATTCAGGTTTGGTGCCCTGATAAAGAATGCTCTTGTGATTCTGTTGCAGATACACAAAGATGGCCCTGTTGGTCTCTGTGTGAGGGGGATGGGCTTCTGCTCAATTATGTAGGTCCGCTGCTCTGTCCCTGTGGGCACCCACTGTACACATCTGTAGGTCCGTGGCCATCACTGGGAAAAGGATGTAGCTCTTGCTGTTGGTTACACACAATGATCACTTGGGGAGTTTAAGGAATGAATGTTAAACCTACCAATTCAGATTTAATTTATTTGGAGTGAGTCTGAATATTGGAGATTTAAAAACCAACTCAGGTGACTGGAATGTAAAGCCAGGTTGAGACAGAGGTGAACAGAGCAAAACCACCCTGGCCTGTGATCTGGTTGATGGTCACATTTTGTTAACACCAGTCAGTTGCTTTTGGAGAGACAGACAAGCAAGGTGAAATTCAGCAGGAGGCCACCTCCTGGTAGGGAAGCTAGATACCCCCTTGGTGATACAAAGACCTCAGTCCCTCCAAGGCATGAGTTTTGACTGAGGAAAGCAAGGGAAATGCAATGCAAGGAGTTTTAAAACAGACAAGAAATAGGAAATTCACCTTCCTAGCTTAAAAAACATTTTTATAATAGTTTTATTAAAATCCCAGATCCGTCTTCCAGCCAAGATGGAAGCACACTTTATATCTACACATAGGTAGATACACTTTGCCCCTTCACACAACCAAAAGAAGGACAACAACAAATTTAAAAACAAAAAAATAACCAGAACTGCCAGAAAATCAAACTGTATAAAAGTCTGACAACCAAAGAGTTAAAGAAGACATTCATTCAGATTGGTAGGAGGGATGGAGATGGGCAGCTGGAAAGGACTCAGCAAGGTGGTGGCTGGTGGATGGGGCAAGGTTGTTTCTGGGAAAACAGGATGTCCCACATTCATGCGCAGATAAACTGGGAGGAACAACTGGGGAGTGAGACAGACTGCGCAACCCAGAGTCCAGTGCAGAGAAATAAAGCCTCAAAATCCCTGACTGAAAAATCCTGTGGGGTTTGAGGCAGCAGGAAAAACTCTCAACTTCACAGCAGTGTCTGTTGGAGAGACCCACAGGGTCTTAGAATGTACACAAACCCACCCATCCAGGAATCAGCATGAGAAAGGCCCAATGTGCTTGTGGGTAGTGGAGGAAGTGACTGAAAGCTAGCAGAGAGCTGAGTAAGCAGCATTGTTCTCTCTCAGACCCCTCCCCCACATACAGCACCACGACACAATGACCTGGGTTGCCTGGCCCTGGAGAATACCTAAGGCTCCACCCCTTACTATCTAACAGGCACACTGAGACAAAAAAAAATATATATGGCCTGAATGGAAGAACAGATCAAAGCTCCAGAAAAAATAAAACTGAATGATGAAGAGATAGCCAACCTATCAGATGCAGAGTTCAAACAAATGCTTGCTCACAGGATGTGGTAATCAGGATACTCACAGAATTGGTTGAGTATGGTCATAAAATAGAGGAAGTAGTGAAGGCTATGAAAAGTGAAATAAAAGAAAATTAACAGGGAACTGACAGTGATGGGAAGGAAACTGGGACTCACATCAATGGTTTGGACCAGAAGGAAGAAATAAACATTCAACCAAAACAGAATGAAGAAACGAGAATTAAAAAAAAAATTAGGAGAGGCTTAGGAACCTCCGGGACAACTTTAAACATTCCAACATCTGAATCATAGGGGTGCCAGAAGGAAAAGAGGAAGACCAAGAAATTGAAAACTTATGTGAAAACATAAGGGAGAAAACCCCTAATCCGGCAAAGGAAATAGACTTTCAGGAAGTCCAGGAAGTTCAGAGAGTCCCAAAGAAGTTGGACCCAAGGAAGCACACACCAAAGCACATCATAATTACATTACTCAAGATTAAAGATAAAGGGAGAATCTTAAAAGCAGCAAGAGAAAAGGAGACAGTTATCTACAAAGGAGTTCTTATAAGACTACTAGCTGATTTCTCAAAAGAAACCTTGCAGTCAAGATGGGATTGGAAAGAAGTATTCAAAGTCATGAAAGGCAAGGACCTACATCCAAGACTACTCTTTCCAGCAAAGCTCTCATTTAGAATGGAAGGGCAGATAAAGTGCTTCCCAGATAAATTCAAGTTGAAGGAGTTCATCGTCACCAAGCCCTTATTATATGAAATGTTAAAGGGACTTATCTAAGAAAAAGAAGAGGATCAAAAATACAAACAGCTAAATGATAAGAAACTCACAATTATCAACAGACAGACCTAAAAAAAGACAAGACCAAAAACGAACTAAACAACCAACTAGAACAGGAACAGATTTACAGAAATAGAGATCACATGAAAGGTTATCAGTGGGCAGGGGAGGGGATAGAATGGGGGAAAAGTTACAGGAAATACGAAGAATAAATAGTAAGTACAAAATAGACAGGGGGAGGTTAAGAATAGTATGGAAAATGGAGAAGCCAAAGAACTTATATGTAGGACCCACGGACATAAACTAAGGTAGGGGAATGATGGTAGAAGAGGGGATACGGAGTGGAGGAGAATAAAGGAGAGAAAAAAATGGGACAATTATAATAGCATAATCCATAAAATATATTTAAAAAAAAATCCTAGATCAAGAAGTTACTTCAGAACAAAGTGTATTTCTGAGAAGATGACAAAGCAAATGGGCAGTTGCTGTTTCTCTAGGCCTGGAGCCAGACAACTAGTGGCAGGGACTCACAGGGTGGGTTCCGAGCTGGTGGTGGGGTTGATTCAGACGTCTCTGTGACCAGCATTACCAGCATCTCTGTGTCCAATCCAGGATGGAAGAAAGGAGAGAGAAAATTGGGACAAGTGTAATAGCATAATCCATAAAATATATTTAAAAAAATCTGCTCAAAGCATCCCTTCTAGTCACCTCTTTTTGGAATCAAATGATTTCTTGTTCCTGTTGCCTTGTTTGTAACTACCCTTCTGTGCTTCTCATGCTCTCCTGTTCTCTCTTTTGTATACAGAAGGTGCTCAGATCATTAGACTCCTCCTTAGACCCTGAATCCTTAGTCCATTGTTTGTAGACAGTTGGTAACCAGCAAATGTCTATGAGTCACACACCAAACCCACCCAGAGTTTCATCTGTATCCTGGGCAATGGAGAGCTTATGTTCTGTTTCCATTCTTCTATTGTTTGCATGGGTGGTGATCGACCCTCCTGGAGGACAGTCATAAACACCTCCATTGCCAGAGCCATTGGGATGCTGGAAGATGCTCAGAATTGGGTGGGACATCCTGTACAAGGAGACCCTGAAATTTCTGGAACTGGCCCCAGCAGTGCAGCTAAAGTCAAAGGTAGGAGAACAGAAAGTGGCTCAGGGATGTTAGGAATGTTTCCTAATGTTTCATATCCACTTCAGCATCGGTCACACAGGTAGCTTGGAACAGACCATCCTCTGAGTGGGGTTCTCAAAATGAAGTGGTAGGACTAGCTGCAGATGGCCCCAAAGGACCTATTGAATCAGAATGTGCTTTTTAGACAAACTTTCGAGGGGATTTTGATGCATGTTAAAGTTTGAAAACTGTTGATCTAGAGTTTCTTCCATTTTTGTCATTCTGTTCTCTGCATTTAATTCTTGTGTGCATATGTATTGAGCATCATACATAGAGCAGCTCTGAGAGCAGCTCTGTGCTGTTCATAACTCTCCACTCTGATGTAGAAGCCATGCAGATGTCTCTGGAGAAGAGGGTGTCTGGGCAGGATGGGAGCTTGGGAGGATGAAGAGAAATTGACATGGAGATCTGGGGCAGGACCTGGCATGAAAAGCATGGGGGTGGGCTGGGACCATTGGTGCTTTGTTGCACCACAGGAGACCATGTGTGAATGTGAGATGAACTTCCATTGTATCCAGCCATGACTAGTTGGGTGTTGTTTGGTAGAAAAGTTACCTTATCCCAATAGATTACAAGTATCTATGGAACACTTGTTAGTGTCAATGTGCCCAAGATTTAAAAACCCAAGCAGGTTTGGCTGGGCACCTGGATAGATAATAGAGTAGGGAGCTATAAAGAAAGCAGTTCTGGGAGATTGGACAATTAGCTCCGCTTTGCATACACTGGTGAGCCAGGGATCTACCCAAAAAGAAGCAGCACACAGATCCATGGGTCAGAAATTCAGAAGAGAGGTCTGGGCTGAAGACCTAGGACTAGGACTTGCAAGTAATATACAGGGTATATAGGGAGGCTGCCTAGGAGAAGATGGTTTGGAAAGAAGCCCCAAGGCACCTAGCGTTTAATAAACAGATAAAGAGCAGCCACAAAAACAGAGATAAGAGAAACCAGAGAAGCATAATGAGCAGATAATGAGCAAGAACTCTCCAGAGAAGCCTGTGGTCAACAGTGCCAAAGGGTGAACCAGGAGAATAGGGAAGAACTTAAAACTGGCTCTTGGTTTACTTTCAGGAATGTCCTATAGGAGTGTTTTGGGGAATAGTAAAAAACAAAGCTAGGCATATCTGAAGTGGAGTTGGCTGATACCAGTTTGTATGTCATGCTGTCTCTGTGACATCCTCAAGTAATTAAACTTTGAGAGCATAGCTATTAAGAGTGACAGCTGCCTGGTCACCCAGATGAAAAGCAAAGAGCCCCATGACCTGGGCTCAAATCAGGTTCCACAACTTACCAGATATGGTGTGACTTTGGGATATTGCTGAAGCTTTCCATACCTTTGTTTCCTCGTCTGTAAAGAGGAGTTGTAATAAGAAGACCAATCTCACAGGTAATTGAAGGATTAAATGAATGAATATATATCTAGTGCACAGAGCAGTGTCTGGCATGCAGTAAGTGGGAAAAGATGTTAGATAATTATTCTTTTATTTAGTAGAATTTTATTAAGTATGAGAGATACTAACATTATCTCAGCAAGGTATCTTGGAAACTCCAGTGGCAGCTCATATTAATGGTGGCTTGTGCTACATTATTTTCCAGAGTTGCCTGGTTAAGAATCACCTGGGGCACTTGTTAAAGATAGAAATTCCTGGTCTGCCCTGAGAGGTCTGACCCAGATTAGAAAGGAGATAACCCTGAGAATCCGTTTACATCAAGTCCCTGGGGATTCTCATTCTCAGTTGAGGAAGAGAAATTCTTCTGGAAGAAAATGGGACATATATTATAAAAAAAAAAAAAGACATGTACACAGGGCTTTAGGGGTGGCACAGAGCAGGCTAAATTCCAGGGGGAGAAATAGGGCAATGTTTGATTTAGTAAAAGTGGAGGACCATGTAGGAGTGATGTCAGCAAGATGGCAGATGAGGAAGCACCAAGTCCTCACTCCTGTATGAAAACAAGTGAATAATGGCATGCAGACCAAAGCAACTTTGTGGGAACTCTAAAAACCAATTTAGGGTCCACAGTAACCAAACGAACTCCCAATTGAGCAAAAGCCACACTCAAAATAATAGGAAGTTTTGTGCTATTTTTTGCTCATTTTTGTACCACCCCTCTCTGATGCAGCACAGCAGTCAGGAAGAAGTTGCCCAGTTCCTGGTTTCTCCCTTAAAAAGGGAGGGAGAGATAAGTTTATTTATGAAGTTCTGGCTTGTCTGGGGGCTCGACTGATTCTGTATTGCCTGATGTGGAACATTGATGGAAATGTTGGTATAGTTTGGATATCAAGTTGGAGACTGCAGACAGCAATGTCAAGTGCATGCCACATTTGAGCTATAGCGGATCAGACACATGAACATCTGGGGGCAAGAGATATAGGCAAAGAAATACTAGACATCAATACAACTACACATCCAAAAAAAATCAATGTCCTGAGAAGAAGCCAAAATGCAGGAGAAATTAAGACATTCCCAAATAAACAAAAGTTTAGAGAGTTCATTACCACTAGACCTACCTTGCAAGAAATGCTAAGAGGAGTCAAGAGATTCACTTTAGATTTAAGGACATACATGGGTTGGAAGTGAAAGGATAGAAAAAGATATTCCATGTAGGTAGTACCCAAATGAGAGCAGGAGTGGCTATGCTAATACTAAACAAAATAGTATTTAAGTAAAAAATTGTTATCTGAGACAAAGAAGGAAATTATATAATGATAAAAGGGTAATTTCATCAAAAGACATACAATTATAAATGTATATGCACCACAGACCAGAATTCCTAAATATATAAAGCAACCACTAACAGCATCGCATGGAGAAAGAGAGAGCTCTACAATAATAGTAGGAGAACTCAGTAGCCCATTTTCAATAATGGGTAGAAAGGACATAACATCAACAAGGAAGTAGAGGACTTGATAATGCAATGAAACAATTGGACTTACACAAAACACTTCCACAACAAGAGTGGTGCATTGTTGTGTATCTCTCAAGTGCATTCGGGACATTCACTAGGATATACCAGATCTTAGACCACAATAGAGTCATAAAGACATCAATAGCAGAAACAAAACTGGATAACCACAAATACATGGAAATTAAACAATTTCCTTCTGAAGCAACCGATAGATTAAAGAAGAAATCACAGGGGAAATTAGAAAATATCTTGAGACCAATAAAGATGAAAACGCACATACCAAAACTTATGGGATACAGATAACACAGTGCTCATAGGGAAATTATAACTGCAAAGGCTTCTATTTTTAAAAGAAGTAAGATCTCAAACCAACAACCTAACTTTACACCTTAAGGAACTAGGAAAAAAGGACAAACCAAAGCTAAAACTAGCAGAAGGAAGAAAATAATAAAGATTAAAGTGGAGCTAAAATACAAAAGAGAAAGAAATAGGGAAAATCAATGAAATCAAGAGTCAGTTATTTAAAAAAATTAACAAAGTTAACAAAACTTTAGCTAGAAAAAAGAAAATTCAAATAACTAAAAATGGAAACAAAAGTAAGAACATTATAATTAGTTTTACCAGTTAAAAAATATTTTAAGAGAAAGTTATAAACTATTATGGATAACGTAGGTGAAATAAATAAATTCCTAGAAATATACAACATTCCAAGATTGAATCATGAAAAAATAGAAAATCTGAATAGATTGATAACTGGTAAGGAGATTAAATCAATGATCTAAATCCTCCAACAAAGAAGAACTCAGGATCAAATGGCTTTACTGGTGAAATCTACCAAATATTTAAATATAAAGAATATTTAAGGAATATTTAAAGAAGCATTAGCACCAATTCCTCTCAAATTATTCCAAAAAAGTCAAGAAGAAAGAACATTTCTAAACTCATTCTATGGGGCCAGAATTACCCTAATATCAAAGCCAGACATAAGAAAACTATAAACCATTATCCTTTATAGACATTGATGCAAAAATCCTTAGCAAAATACTAGTAAACAAAACTCAAAGCACACTAAAAGTATAGTGCAGCATGATCATGTGGGATTTATCTCTGAAATGCAAGAATGATTTAATAGTTGTCTCAACTGATGCAGGAAAATCATCTGTAAAAATTCAACATCCTCTCATAACTAAAAAAAATCCAACAAGCTAAAACAGAAGGAAATTACCTCAAAATAAGACCATATATGTAAAGCCACTACCTAACATAATACTTAATGGCAAAAGACTGAAAGTTTTTCTCAAAGATCAGGGACAAGACAAGGATGTCTGCTTTCAATACTTCTATTCAACAGAGTATGGAAGTCTCAGCCAGAGCAATTACACAAGAAAAATAAATGAAAGATGTCAAATTGGGGAAAAAAAGAAGTAAAACTTTCTGTCCTCAGATGACCTATATGTGGAAAACTTTGCATTTTTATGCAGAAAATATTGAAAATGCCACAAAAATCCCGTTAGAACAAATAAATTCATCAAAGTTCCTGGATGTATATTCATACTAAAAATAAGTTTCATTTCTAAATACTAACAATGCACAATCCAAAATGAAATTAAGAGAATGATACAATTTACAATAGCATTGAAAATAATAAACTACTTAGGAATAAACTTAACTAAGGAGGAAAAAGACTTGTATACTAAAAGTAACAAAATATCATTAAATGAAATTAAGGAAGACACAAATAATTCTGTGCTCATCTCAATAACAATTAAAAAACAATTTAAAAATGGGTAAAGAATTTGAATAGAAATTTCTTCAAGGAATATATGAATGTAAAGATGATGCTTAACATCTGTAATCATTTGGACCATAATGAGATATCACTTCATACCAATTAGGATGGCAACTATTTTAAAAAATAGAAAATAGGTGTTGATAAGAATGTAGAAAAACAGAAACCCCTATGCATTTCTGGTAGGAATGCAAAGTTTTGCAGGTCCTTTATAGTTCTTCAAAAAATTAAAATAGCATGTGATCCAACAAGCAGAATCTCAAAGAGATATTTGTACAGTTAAGTTCAAAACAGCATTATTCACAATAGCCCCCAAATTGGTAATAGCCCAGGTGTCCACAATTACATGGATGGATAAACAAAACGAGGTACACACATACAATGGTGTATTATACAGTCTTAGGAAGGAAGAAAATCTGATACTTGCTACGACATGGATGAACCTTGAGGACATTATGCTAAGTAAACTCTGCCAGTCACAAAAAAGACATACTGGATAATTCTACTTATATGAGGGTTATAGAGTTGTCAAATTAATAGAGACAGAAAGTAGATGTTGGATGCCAGGGGCTGGGGGAGGAGGAATGGGGAATTCATATTAATGGGGACAGTGTGTCAGTTTTACACAATGCAAAGAGTTCTGGAGATAAATGGTGTCCACTGTTGCACAGTGATATGAACGTACTTAATGCTACCAGACTGTACACTTAAAACAGTTAGAATGGTAAATTTCGTTGTTTGTATTTTATCAAGATTTTTTTAAAATGAAGGGCCACAAAAACCACAGGGATGAGGAGTTAATCAATGAGACAATGGAAGGGACTGCAGAACCCAGTGAGAGGGTGATCGGCCATTGAGGGTTTGCAGTGGTGATTCTTTGTGTGTAGAAAGCTTGGGTTGGAGGGAGGAATCTCTGTGGACAAGGAACCAACCAGGTAGGATTTAGCCTACAGGCCCATGGTTCTCAAGCATCCAGGAATGTCAGAATGGCTGGGAGCTGATAGGGCACAGGTGTAGGAGGTCCCCACAGACTTGCCTTCAGTGGGTCTTGGGGGACCCAAGAATGTGCATTTTCAACAAGTTCACAGGTGACACGGATGGTGCTGCCCCAGGACCCACTTCCAGCATCTCTGTTCCAGGGAAAAGGAGGGGGTTATCAAGAGGTGCTGGAAGCAAAGTGGGTAGCCAGCCTATGGCAAAGAGGGTGATGTCCATGTCCATCCCAGGGTCTGGACACCTGGTCTGATCTGTTTGCACTGGCTCTACATGGTTTACAGAAACCATCTGAAGTGGATTTACTACCCACTTACAAGAACAGCATCATTGTGTAAACAACCCCAAATGATCTATTTCCTGGATCTCCCCTCCCCACCTGCTCCAAAATGAAGTCAACTGCCTCTATAAGAAAGGCTTCCTATACTTTATTACCTGCTTTTATGAGTCTGGTGATACGGGTTCTGACCTTGCTGATTGCTCTCTCATCTATCATGTGACGGGGGTGAAGCTGCAGTCTGCACACTGTGGGCTCCACGCTTTGATGCTTTTTAGGGCTGAATGCAAGTGGCTGCTTTTAAAAACACAGAGTTAATTATTTTCCCAAGCTGGAGCCAGAATTTGCACCCTGGGGAAGGTTGACTTTGTGTTGGGAAGTCTGCCGCAACATCTGGCTCTTGACAGGGTTTCTGGGACACGCAGGCAGCTGCTACTTCCTTCTTTTCCACCCTGGAAAATGCTGTGGTTCTGATGACCTCCATGGCTTCTGGGAAGATAGCAGACAAAATCTGAGGTCATCTACCTTCAAAGCATATGCTAGACAAGATATTGGTACTGGGGTTCTGGGGCTAGCCTCATCCCACCTCTGATCTGGTACCCTGAACGCATTGATCCCCTTCTCTAGGCATCTATCAAGCTTCAGGTGAGGGCTCTGGCTCATTAGTGTGTGTAGTAGATCCTTTTGGCCCTCAGCATTGGGGAGCTTGCAGATATAACCTGTCTCCCCAAATAAGGCTACCTTCTCAGTAACTGATCACGAGCCCTGAGCATCCAGACAACAGTGTAATCCTCTTGACTCTGGCCACCAGATGCCTTTTGGTCCCTATGGACTTGGCCTGGAGCTTCTGGGGGCCCAAGGATCCTTTCTCCCCAAATTCCCTCTTGTTCCTACTCTGTCTAGTTCCCCATGGCCCTTGCCCTTTATGCCATTGCTGGGAGGTCATCTTCCTATTCCTGGTGGCAACTTCTTGGCCTAATAGATGTATCTCCTTGTGGTCCTCTGCTGGATGTGGGCTTCAGTGAGGCAAGGGAGTGATGTTGAGTGTGGGTGCTCTGGGTGAGGCAGCGTGTGGGTGGACTTGTCACCAGGAAGCATATTGGACACCTGACTCTCCTCCTCTGAACACCATCTCCCCTCTGGGGAAGAGTACCCAGTGTAGGTTGTCAAGAAATATCTATAGTGGAGCTTAATCAACAAAATAAACAAGCTAGCAAAATACAACCAGAGACATTGAAATAAAGAACAAACTGACAGTAACCAGAGGCAGGGGGAGGGGGATAAGAGGGGAAAGGCCATCAAGGAACATGTATAAAGGACACATGGACAAAGCCAAAGGGGGTTGGTGGGAGGCGGGGATGGGTGGTGCAGGGGGCATGGTGAGGTGAAAATGGAGACAACTGTACTTGAACGATAAATAAAAAAAGAAATATCTGTTGTTATCACCATCATGACACCATGGCCTGAGAGAGCACACTGGTTCTTCTGGTGTTCCTCCCAGCTCTTTGCGTAGCTAGGAGACACGACTATGACTGTGTCTGGAGATCAGCAGGAGAAACAATTGTCTTGGATTCTTCTAGGAAAATCCAGGATTTTTCTCATGCCGGACCATTATGGGGGTGGAGTTAGGATTCAGGAGGAGAGAAGGGTGGTTTATTTTTCTGGGGCAGTTTTCCACTCCCTGATAGCACCAGAAAAACAGTATTAATACTTCTCAGCAAGAAACAACTCGTAGTGTTGAGAGAGCTGGCTTGAAGAGAGGGTCCCCACCCCAGCTATTGCTAGTTGAAAAGAACAGGCTTTCTCAGCTGACATTAAATCAAACTTGATGAAATATGACTCTTCTGGCACTGTCTCTGCGTGGAAACTGTGCTGCTTCTGGGGAGACGGAAAATGGATGACAAAGCTGTGGAAAGAGGACTCAGGTGTCCTGAATTCTGGACTCTGTCTCTAAACACACAAACCTCCATGTGGACAAGGTGTGCCCTGCGGTGCATGGCGTTGGGCACAGTGGCAGATGACATGCCAGCACCAAGTGCCTCCATCCATGGTATGGTCTGGACAGACCTGCCTGTGTAGGGCACTAAGGGCAGTGGGGGAAAGATGGGGCCCAGGGCCCAGGGCCCTGCTGCAAAAGTTGCCATGGTGACTGAGGGTGGTGCTTCAGGCTGAGGTAGCAGCATGCCCCTGGCCCTCTTTTTCCATTGCCCTGGTGACAGGGTGCAGGAGGGAGCCATGTAAGGTGGCATAAGGCCATATAAGACACACAGTGAGGGGAGTTGCATATATTTATCATGGCAAATTCAGTCCTCTGTCTTTATCAGGATGGAAACTCCTCAAATACCTACTTGGGAAATAAAAATACATATTTGAACCTCAGTTTAATATTTATGAAAAGCAAAGAAATTGAATAACTGGGAATGATGTTTTAATGCTCAAATATTTAACGGTTTAAACGTGTGAAAAGGTATTGTCAATAAACATGGCTTACAAATGTTCTATATCAAAATCCTGAATGCATGAAATATATTTTCATTTCAAGAGAATGTAATCAATATTGTAAACAAAACAATGACAAATTATTTTGATGATTTTAGGTTATTGAGCAAGGTGCTGTTTCTACTTGCAATTTCATAGTTTATGTTGAATGATTTTAAGGTTCACTTTAAGTAAATTTGGGGTTTTGAAATCATCTATGCATTTATTTCTGAAGGAGGGGTAACTGATCTCTGACTGAGAGCAGCAGGCACACAGCCTCATGAGTTTATATACCTTTGTCTAGAGAACCACCTATTTAGAAAACCATGACCCTGTCAACTAACTCAATGCCAACACGGATACCCAATTTTGGATGCAGTGAAGAAAGAAACTTTATTCAGTGCAAAGAGCTTAATTGTGATACAACACTGCTCTGAGAAGACCCCGGCTGAGAGGAGGCCCTGGGGCAAGCTGGCCCTCAGGCAAGTCTTCTCTCTGGCTTGACAGCTCTGCTCCAGCTGCTTCTGCTCTGGTCTGGTCTGGTGAGATGTCTTCGGTGTTTCATTTTGTTGTTTCAGCTCCAGCCTGGAATGTGCAATTGCCTACTGTTTGTGGAAAGGGAAAGTGCACTCTCTGAACCACAGGGGAGCTGACTTATATGGACAGAAGTCCCTGCCTCTGGTCCCTGATTGGTCTGTCCTCATGTAAATGAGGGATCAAAATCTTTGCAATTTGATTGGTCCAAAAGACACTGTCCTGATTGGTCAAAATGAAGCCACTTTGGCCCTGACTGGTATGGCTCAGTTGGTTGGGTATCCTACCAAAAAGCAAAGGATCGCCAGTCCAACTCCTATCAGGGCTCACGCTTGGGTTGTGGGTTTGGTCTCTGGTCAGGATGTGTACAAGAGGCAACTGATGAATATTTCTCTCTCACGTCAATGTTCCTCACCTTCTCCCTTCCCCTCCCCTCTTCTTAAAAATAAATAAATAAAATCTTTAAAAACTTGGAGCCACTCTTATTGGTCAGTGAAGATGTTGATGGGAATATAGCCTCACAGCGCTGATTGGATGGGGAAAGCCTCAATTCTATTGGTTGAAATACAATTCCAGGAACTCCTTCATAGGTCTGGATCAGACTGCAGAAACACAGTGCAGGTGGGCAGTTCAGTGTGGGAGGCAGTTCAGCACAGTCTTCACTCAGAAGTGCAGTTTTTCATTTGTTTGTTTGCTTCTTGTTTAATTTGAGTCCAGATAGCCACCAGAAGCCCTTCTTAATGGGTTATCTTCTTTCTCAGTATCCACAGATTCTTCCTTAAATAATATCCCCAAGTCAGGGATCAAGCTCTGTGCGGTGAATGGCAAACAAGGAAAATTAAGGAAAACAAATAGTCCAAAAGGAAATAGCCCTAGAGTTCCACAGGGAGATTTCAGGCTGGCCATGAAGAGCTTTATGACAGTGATGTGTGAAAACTGATAGGAACCCGTGTGTGACAAAGGTCCAGGTGGCTTTCCGTTATTTGGAACACTGGCAAGGATGAAGCTGGACTGGACTGGAGGACAGTTGCTCTACTCTGGCAGGCCACTTGCACTGTCCTTAAGAATGTGGCTCAGCTGTCATTTCTGCAGTCTCTCTGACTCCATGGACCAGGATGATGAGCCTGCTCATACTCTGTTAATCTCCTCCATGTTGCCCCACAGGGGTATTTTGCATATGGCACTGTGACTTCTTGACACCCCTGCATGTGTGAGCCCATGTAGCACAGATGCTGGCTGTTCCTTTCCTCTGGCTCCCAGGAGCTGAGCTGGGTGTCTTCTGCAGCTCTTCCCAGTCAGTGCAGTACATGAGTGAAAAAGGTGAGAGTGTTCCTCCCTCCTGCTGGAGTTGGCGACACTGCTCTGGTTGGGTGCTGAGTTCCAGGTGAAGAAGAAATACTGATACAGAAGGTGTTCCTCAGTTTTTATTTTCACCATACAGAGGCAGTGGAGCGAGCACAGCAAGGCAGTTGGATGGTGCAGATGTTCTGGTCTCCATCCCGTGTCTGCGGGGGCAGTGAGCCCCTTGCAAGGGCAGTGGAGAGAGTACTGTGAGCTTGGACCTGAGGCTGGTTCTGGGAGGAGTGTGAGTACCCTGCAGGGCAGCTTCTGGCTAGGTCTTCCATGCGTGCATCCATGCATCCATTCATTTGTGTCCGCAGGGCCTTCCCTTTCCACCATCCCTCCTCTCATCAGGCAATCCTTTCCTCCTGCCACCTGATCCTTACCACCTTTTTAAACGCGATTGGGAGTCTCTGTTTAAAATGAAACAATCCCCCTCCTCACTTTGCCTGCCCACATATACTCCCTCTCTCTTCTCTCTTATTCTCTTCAATTCCTGAAGAAGGGCCTTTCTTTGTGTTCCCTCTCAGCCCACTTCTACTGGCTCCATGTCCCTAAGGGAGGACTCACTCATCTCATACTCAGGCCACATGTGACTTCAGCATCTACATCTAGATGGGCGCCTTCAGGGCAGTCCCCATTTCTATGGGGCACACTTTCTTGTAGGGACTTTTGGGTACCTCCCTGGTGGTTAAATATTTGCCAAACAATCAAATCATTCTGAGGGTTGACATGTGTTTCTTTTCTGACAGGGAGGACACAAGTTTTCTAAACTTGTATCTGTCTACCCAGGACAGGTTGCGGAGATTGTTGCCAATACAAATCTGAGCTGCAAGAGCTAGGCCTTGTCTACACTCCTTTTCCTCAGTTTCCCCTTCTGAGAAAGGTTGGCATCAGTCAGAGGCTTGCTGGGAAAGAAGGGTCCAGCTCTGCCCCACCTATGTGGAGTGACTTCCCTGGAAGCAGAGAGTGTGCAGCCTGGGGGTTGGTGGCAGATGCTTGGAGGCCTGGACACGCTGGCCCCTGAGCAGAGCACTGGTATGGTCACTTCCTTTCCCTGTGCCTGTGTCTGAACTCACAGCTCAGTGGTGTAGGTGGAGAGGGGAGAGACCTGCAGTGGGTGAGCATAAGGCACCTGTCTGGCCTGGTTATCCCCCAGGGGAAGGAAATCACGAGGGATTCCTCTCCCTTCAAGACCACACACAAAGGGGAAATAGGTATCAGTTGGGCAGATGTTTCCCAAGGCTGAATCAGAAAAAATAAACTGTGCAATTGGCTTGCTGGCCTTGGGAGTTCTAGTAGAGTTGCAGGCGGCAGGGCTTCCTTCTGGCAAAAGCAAACACTTGAGAGCACAAGTTCTCAAAAGGGTCAGTTTTGCCCTCAGGGGACATTGGGCAGGTGTGGAGACTCACTGGCTGTCACAGCTGGTAGATGCTGACAAACGTCCTACAGTGCAGAAGGTGACCCACGACAGAACTCAGATGTCTGCGATGCTGAGGTTGGGAAACTCTGTCTTGAGCCACCCCCATAGGGCTGGTTCTCTTTCATGGACTGGGTGAAGTTCCATGTGGCCAGGACCCAAGGCAAAGTTTTCTAGGAGGAAAGGAGGGGAAGAAGAGAGGAGAAGAGGAGAGCTCTCAGGGTCCCACCAAGGGTGCACAGCCAGCACCCTTCCCCTTTGCAACTCCTGAGGTCTCCAAGCTGGGCCCGCTCACCAAATGCCAAGGGCTGCAGGCCCTCTGGGTGTGCCGGCCTGCATCGGGAGTGGGCCTGTGTTCTAGAGTGGGGCCTCACAGTCAGTCCGATGTGAGCTGGAAACAGTGTTAGGAAGATATCAGCACGGAGCGTCAGGGTCTCCGCTGATTGCATTTTGTCACTTTTTCTGTCAGTAGTTAACTTCTGGTACAATCTGTGATGCTTGGTCCAGACTCCCACGGGGCACAGGTAACCCTTGAAAGTAGGCCCCACACTGGTAAGCAGGTCTGAAGATTGTCTGTGTCTGAAGGCCCTCAAGAAATGTTAGCTGGTGCCCAGGAGGCATGTTTCTGGTTTGAAAATAACTAGTTATGGTCCTTTAGATGATTAAAAAGTCATAAATAAATTGTTTTTTCCTTTGGCTTGGATTCGTCTTGGATGGGAGGGAGCCTGGGCCCTCGTACCTTGGACACCCATTGCCCACTGTGTTTCAGTTAGAGGCTCAGGGAGTGTTGGTGGAGCACCTTTCCTCTCCTCAGATCACAGAGCGAACTGGTGGTGCTGGCCTGGAATCATTGCCCCATCCAACCCTTTGCCTCTTGCGGGCCACCAATTGGCCCCCAGAAAGACCACAGCACTTGTGTCTGTTTGCTGGGTGTATGGGGTTGGCCCTGCATGTATCAAATATCAAAGAAGGAGAGAGAAATAGCTCTCTAAAGGCCTCAAAAACCTGTCGACTTTACATGCCTGCCACATGTAGCTCACTTGGTGTTTTCCGAACAAGAACATTCTTGGGAGTTAGTGATACATGACTGTGGCTTGGCAGAGGGTGGTGCACAAATGTGCCTGCCTTGCCCCTGAATGTGCACCCAGTGGCAGGTGCTGTATTTACTGAGCTATTTCCCTCTCCAGCGGAAAGTACACCAGAGGCTGCTAATTTATTTACTTAAGCACTGCCAAAAGATTGTGCAGAAACTCGTTGCATTGTATGCTACCTTGTGTGTTTAGTGTACATGTTTTCTTGGAATATACGTTCTGTTGAAAAGGAAATCTGAGAATTGGAACCTTGGGCAATATGGGGAAATGAAATTGACTTGTGTCGTCTCAACCTGTGCAGAGAGAGGGCACTTTTGTGACTGTAGGACTTGCTCCTAAAAGTCCTTGTGTCCCTCACCTGGGTGAGCAGGTTGCCAGCCTTTGCTGGCTCAGTGCATTGCTGCTGCACTTACCATGTGAGTGCACAATGTGGGTGTCCACCAGCCACCTCAGAGTCACCCAGGAGCTCCACAGTCAGGGAAAGGCAACGGGTGGGGGAGGGGAACCTGCTTAGTTAGCTCTCTAGGGCCACTTTTGAATCAGCTTTCCCTTTGAACGGCCTCTTGTGGCAAGTTTCTCAGCTAAAGGACAGTGTCCAAGATGGCCCCGTAGTGGGCCTGGGAGGTGGACAATGGGCTTCAGTGGCTGTGTGGTTGGCAAAGGCTCTTCTGTTGCCACGCTTACATTGGAGAGACCAGCTATCTGTTGAAAGGAGTAATGCAGGATACTTGTAGGTATGGCCAATAGGTGAGAGCAAGGCGGGTTTCGGTGATTCTAAGCCCCGAGCACACTAAATTCAATCCCAATCTCTGAGGCTAGACTTAAGTGCCACTGTTCAAATGTTCAGGGTGATGTTCAAGTGCCTTGAGGCTTGAGGACCATTGTCTGCCTACTGGCAGCCGGGATGGAGGTGATGCACATAAGCCTTTGGTTCAAGGCTCCCAGGCCAGCCCACTGGAGACCCTTCCTTGTTCTTCTTGGGTTGGAAGAGTCCAGATCCAACTGTCTACTAAGGACACCCGAAGGGTATCAGTGTGGGGAGACGGATTGTGCATATGTTAATTTGGACTCTGTTCTCATGTCCTTTCCAGTGGAAAAATACAACACAACACAAAAACAACACAACATGACACAACACAGTGTGACAAATTATAACACTGCACAGCACACCAAGGCAATATAACACAACACAATATAATATGACATGACACAGCACAA
>PVJI01016252.1:0-38636 GCA_004026765.1 Micronycteris hirsuta
TTACACCATACACAAAGATAAATTCAAGGTGGATAAAAGACTTAAATGTAAGTCGTGACACCATAAAAGTTCTAGAGGAAAACATCGGTAGGAAAATCTCAGACATTCCACGCAGCAACATCTTCAGTGATATGTCCCCTAGAGCTAGGGACATAAAGGAAAGAATAAACAAATGGGACCTCATCAAAATAAAAAGCTTCTGTGGGGCTAAAGAAAATAGTATTAAAATAAAAAGAGAACCAACCATATGGGAAAACATATTTGCCAATGATACCTTAGACAGTTTCAATGCTCAGAGCTTAATAAAATGAATCAAATGACCTACATAGTCATGAGGGCTAAGAAATAGTCCAAACATGTGTCTAGAAAGGGAGAGAGGTGTTTGGTCAGCAGCACTGGTAACTATCAAACATGTATGATCTGATTTAGTTCTCACAAACCCCGTGAGGCAGGCACTAGTTTCATTCTGTTAAAGATGAAGACATTAAGCAGAGGGAGGTTAAATAAACCGCTTAATGTCACACAGGTAGTAAGCTGTGGGACAAGGACCAAAACACAGCCAGTCCCACTATAGCGTCCTAAAGCATTACTCCATGGTACCTGACATGGGTGGGGGAAAGATGGAGAAAAGGGTCCGGAATTTTTTTAAGACTAAAAACAAAGAGCGATCGTGCTACTGTTGCAGACATGCTTCTTTTTAGTCATTAGTTCTCTCATCTCCTTTTATAACTGTCCAAGAAGTAATCTCTAGAAATCTTTTTTACCTTAACCCTATGAAAATGTAGGGTTGCAGAATGTTTAATTGATGTGTTGTGCTTCCTTATTTTTGTTAATGACTCAAAAGTGAGTGTCGAGTGCTGCTTACTTGGGAATCACGCTTTTCCAAGTAATCGCCATCTGTACTTTTATCTAATCATGAAGAAGAGCCTTTATTCCTATAAAGTAGGTGTCTTTGGCTCAAATAAAAGATCTTCAGAGGCCCTAATATTTATTTGACTTCCTTTCTATTTTGTCTTTGAATCACATATTTAAGGAAACTACAATGGCCTAAATCAGAAATGGATAATTATCCCCTAAACAAAAATATTTATAAAACATGGGAACTGAACCTGAAGAGTAAAACAAATTAGGGTAATAAAACATGAGCAAATATTTATGTGGAAAGCATAGAAATAGCACAGACATAAAAAATACAAAGTTCATGTGGCAAAAACAGAGTATAGAAAATAAATTTAAATGAAGCTCAAGTGTAACCATATAAGTAATAAAATCTCTGTGAGCCACTAAATTGCTGCTACATTTGCCTAAACAATCTTTATCTGGTATCTTACAGAAGCTTTAAAATTTTATTTTTCTTACACGTTTTTAACAGTTTTGTTTTCTTCTACATAAAATGTCATTAAAAGTAAGGCTCGCAGCATCCATATTTAACTTTCCATTTGCATAGATGCATTCAAGATTCTCTGTGCCAATTTTCCTGACCTGCTCAATAAATCTGCTGTGAAGAAGATGATCTAAAACCTGCAGCAGATGCATTGATCTAATCAGTTGCAGTAAAATACCCCATTTAGTGGCATAAACCTTTCAATATCTAAAAGCATTGGCATTTAGTAGACTAGAAAGCTGACTCACAGGAATGTTCTTTTTAATGTAGCAAAAGTAGCAACCAATAAACATCTTTCAATATATGGTAGTTACTGTGGGCATAGTGGAAAATATTTTCTACTAAAGACATGAGCATTGCACAAATACAATTAGACGCTATGCTCTACAGATAGGGAGCCAATATGTAGTAGTGTTATAAAACATCACATTAGAGAATAATTGTAATGACAGGTAACTCAAAATTTAATAGTCTTGCTCTTTCAGATAAATCTAGAATCACTGTTTAAAAACTGTTGTAATGAATGTATGGTTGAATGAAAATCAGAAAGGCATGACTCTGTTCATAATTCCAGCACTACCTACCTGGGTGATCTTAAATACCGCACTTCAAAACTAGCAAAAGTAGTGAGCTGGGTTATGCTTCAGTGCAGTCCTCTATGGATAGGAAGCCAACTGTTAAAATTCTTTCTGATAGGAAAATCTTAGATATTAATCGATAAACTATTGTAGGATTAGCAAATACAGGGTCCGGCAGAAGTAAAGCCGTTTAATGTGGTTGGTAGGATATGTGAATGTCTTGCACAAGATGGATAGCAATTTGAACATCTCACCTAAAATGTCATATGGTGTGCCTGAGTGTGATATTGTCACATTACAAAATCACATGCTATGATTTTGTAACAAAAGATTTTTATGTAATTAAAAAAGAGGCATTATGTGTGCCATATCCTTTATTATCAGAGTGCTGCTATTAAAATAAAAAAGCAATGTGAGTCATGATATACCAATATTTTTTGTTTCTGTTGCATTGTATATTTCTTCTATCCTTTATAAAAGGAACAAAATGTGAGTGTTGATGCTTTCAAAACAAACACACAAATTCCCAAATTATGAAATGGCAAGAATATTTTTATCAAAATATCATGTTCAAACAGGTGAAAACATGATTGTCATAAAAATTCAAATAGCTATATGTAAAAATATATTTATACTATGAATAAAAGAACTAGTGAAACTGAGTTCTTATAAGCACGTTTAAAAAATTAGAATGAGATTGCTATGTTAGAAACAAAATTGATTAATGTTTTTACGGGGCAAGAAAAACCAGCATCTTTGAAGTTATCTGCTCTTCTGTGTCAGAAATCTACAATTTGACATGCACCTTGTATTATCAGGGCATACCCAATGGGAAGTCCCAAGTTAAACACATTCTCATTCTCCTAGAGAATTTAATATTCCTTGGGAAGCAAAGCAATAAAATATTAATGCAGACAAATAAGTTAGCATTAACTGGAGGATTTACAGAACACCTCGGTCTAACTGACCATATGTTAAAAAAGATCACAAAATCTGGGGCCCAACCTTGATAAGATATTGGATTGAAAATCTTTGTATAAAGCCTGGCTCATCATAAATTGACCTTCTTGAGTAAAAACAATTCCTCATTGAGAGGGAGATTTGTAATACCTGATGATATCATCCTGGCTCTAGCAAAGTAGAACAATAAAAATAATTTCTCTAACGTCAAGCCTATACTTACAAAGATCTGGAGTCAGAATTGACACAACACACGTGGCTAGAAGGAAATTTGATAATTAGAAGTTGCTGCCACTCTCACTAGCCTGGGAACAACCACCAAGACACCCTCTCTAGAGGGAATTATTTTAAACCCAGCTTTTAAAGAATTCTCATAATAATGTTACAAGCAATGAGGTCATAATTTTAAAGTTGTGAGTATGTGAAATCCAGAGTTTATTCTCATATAATTATTTGTTATTTTTTGTACTATTTTCCACGTGAACAACTGTAAGTTTCCTTTTGCCCAACCTGTATAATGAACAAAAACAACTTCTAGCTTGGTTGATATATTTTATAGAAATAAAAAGAAATAAAAACATGTACCAAAAGCCAATCAAAATGACAAAGCAGAATTGAGGTAAATCAAAGAGTGTTCTAAAATGAAAAACAGGCAAGACACAGCTGATAAAAAAGAAATGGGAAAGATGACAAACTGGTTAACAGAATTTTTTAAAAATTGCACAGGAGGCAGCACAGACAACACAGAAAATAAAAAGTTGAGAAAATAGTTTAAAAACATAGAAGATAGACTTAGAGGAGGGGATATGACAAAATTAAAATGGCTGATAATTTTCGCAAAATTAGTGAAAGGCACCAGACATCTGAGCCAGGAAGATCATGAATCCCAGGCAAGAAAGCTGTAAAGACAGGCACACCTAGCTAGACACGAGTTAGTAAATGGAGAACTACCAAGGACACTGTTTTAGGGAGGGCTGAAACAATGACAAATTACCCACACACGGATTATTATTAGAGTGCAGTTGACTTCTTAACAACAGGTTTAAAAGCCAGACTATAGTGGGAGTTATTTTAAAGTGTTACATGAAAATATCTGCCAACAACCTAAACTTCTATAATACAGTAGATTTTCTTATATAGCAAGGGTCAACTCAAACAGCTACAGGTGAACAAAAAATAAGAACTACCAATTGATTCCAGTGTGAAGAAAAGTCTAAAATATATACAAGCAGAAACCTAACCACAATAGAAAAAATAATCATCACATAAAGTGAATAATGTTCTTCCAAGTATTAAGCATACTAGTAAATCTAAAACTTTTGATGATATAAGAAATCATAACGTCTAATTTGTGGAGTTTATAAAAATAAACATAGAATTAAACCATGGATACCTGCCATTAACGAGGAAGAAGTGATTTGAGGAAAGTGTTTTACGTATTTTTATTGTTTTGGAAAAGGGTAAATATATTAACTGATTTTAGAGTTTAATTTGAAAATATACCTTAAAATATTTAGTGTAAATGATTTAAAAAATACAAATGTTAGAAACCCATAAAGAAAAAAATAAAAAAAGAACATTTAAAAGAGTCAAGAAAAAGGTAGGGAGTGGGGAGGAAACACAGATGCCAGACTGAAGAAAATGTATCACCCCTCTGGAGAAGGGCACATTGATCCTAGGCCTGAGCAACGATGAAAAATTATTTTCTTGCATATGTAACATTTTTACAGATCATTCTCTCCATACCTCCATAGATCATTCTCTCCATACCTTATCTCAAATCCCTTAATAATATTCTGCTCTTTTCCTTCAACATCCATATTGGGAAATTAAGTACTTTTTCAGAGATTTCTAAATTTTTGCATCACAGAGCCCTTAGTACCTCAGTAATATTTTTCACAGCGCTCCTAAGGCAGAAGAAAAATGCCCAAATAGTTTATCCCAGAATGATATCCAGAAAATCGAGTGGAAAGGTTTCAAAGGGAAAGTGTGAGTAAAAGATGTGTTCAGGAAGTGTAGGGTTTAGACCAAAGAACAGAAGAAGCTAGCTCTGAAGAGGTCACTTCTGAGATACGCAAAGTTACTGGGAAGGCTAGATACTTTCTGAAATGATTTAGCCCCTGCCTTCCCTCAGGGAAAGGAGTCCTAGGCAGGTTAGGATGGAACAAGATCTTGAAAGGAAAAAAAACAAACAAACAAACAAACAAAAAAAAACCCTTGCCGACCCTCTTTACCAGAGCTTGCTATCTCTCCTTCCTTAAGTCTGTCTGGTATAAGGAACTGGTGTTCCCCTGAGCCGCTATTCTCAGGACTGGGACCATCACTAAAGGCATCCCCCCAAGCAGGTGTTTCAAAACTTACACAAACAGGACATGCCAGGCCCGAGCACTGGGACCACGAACCCAAAGATAACAGCAAAACAAACTGAAGCCTGCGCTATCAGCCTGAAACCTCCTGATTTACAACTAATTGCCATGACTACCCAGCTACAATCCCCTCCTCGCTTTTTGATCCAATAAAAACTCCCGGACCCGACCCCTCAGGGCTGGCGCTTTTCTGTGCACCTAGCCCTTTCCCTCTTTTGGGAAAGTAAAAAGAAAACTTTGCTCTCTCTCTGCCTTTTCTTCTCTTTGTGAATTCTTTCACAGCCCATGTCACCTATCACGCTAAAAGATTAGCTGGTCTTCACGATCATTACCAGATTGGGAAGGCTGTGGTATTTTCAGTCTCTCTGGAGCAGCTCGATTGTATTTAAAATCAGCTCCTATCTAGGTTAATGAAATCTATCATGCATATTATATATTTAGAGGGAAAACATTCCCCACAAATCAGTGTGAGAGGAAAGTATAATTTAATTATCCCTTAGCAGTTACTCAATATTAAGTAGCACCTCACACCACCTTAATTTTTTGAGAAATTCCCTTTTAAATTATTTAAATTTAAATTATTAAGTTGTTTAAATTATTTGTGTAGCCACTTTGATTCAGAGAGCATGATTCTTAGGATGAATGTAAGTTTTACAGAGCTCTGATGAATGGTTTTTGACCCTATGTTACAAGAATGAAGATAAATTTTGATAGGCAAATTAAGACATAATCACTAAAGCTGCCCTTTTTTTTGAAGATGTAGGTGAAACTCCCCCTAGAGTTATCCTAGAGATCACTGCTTGGAATTATTAAATTGTAATAATAAATGACTTTAACTAGAGAGAAGTCTCTTTGAATTTTAAAAATAGCTCTGAAGCATTGGCCCATCAGAAAACAATATTCACAGTACATATTTTATATAAATTAAAACATGGCAAAATTATCACTAAACTTGATATTTATGACTCTTAATTATATGCAACATAATGAATATTTTGTGTATATGAAATTCAGAAGGCTTTCAAGTTGTTTTCATTTAGTAAGAAAAAGTCATACATAGGCATATTATTAGAAGGGTTTTTATATTACGGCACAGAAAGTTTGTCTCACATTTAAAGAGAAATATTTTTTTCTTTATACATATCAAATAACTCAAGAGAATGACACACTAAGTCATTTATTGATTGATTTGTTCATTTATTAGGCAAATAGATACAGGGGAATAGATTATTATAAGCCATTATAAGGAACTTGGGATTTTAGTTTTTAGACTGAGTCATTGAGGGAGCCCAAACTAGAGAAAGGCATGGTCAGATTCTTACTTTAGGAAATTTGTAATACATTTGAAAAGATTATGGGGGAGAAGGGCAAGACAAAAATCATGACGTGGAGACCAGTATAAACATATATCAAAGTCTGAATATGACATGCGAAGATCTAATCCTGAGCTGGAACTGTGGTACCAAAAATATAGAGGAAGAAAGCTGTAGAACTAAGTGATAAAAATCAGCAGGATTGGGTGACTGATGGAATTCAGGGTGAGGTAGAGGTGATGGTCAAAGATGTTTCTTGTTTATTGGAGATAGTCGATGAGTATTTCCATGAACTGGGATAGAGTTAAGAAAAAGAAACTACAAAAATATTTTCTCACACCCAACTCCTTCTCTCTATTCTTCTTGCTACTCACCTAGTCTTCATTTTTAAAAATCTTTGTGCTTTTTGTGGTAACAAAGTGAAGAGGAATCCATGCCTCTCACCATGTGAAATGTAGCTCTAATGTTTCACATCTAGGACAAAACTCCAGTGGAATGTGGGACGGCAAGCAGGCCCCATGTGTGTGACAGTGGGATTTCCTGTGGGGAATCAGGATAGCCTATTTCTTAGAATTAAAGCTTGTTCCTTCTAAAATCTCTCTCCCCCCTGGATCAAAAGAACAAATGTTAATGCTTATCTAGGATCCTTAGACCTATGCTAATCCTTTCAAAGTTCAGTCATACCTCTTGTCTTTGCATAATCCTTTTGATGTACCTTCTGGGCTATCTATCACATAAAGCAAATCTACAATCTATGCATGGTTAATGAATACCATCTGATGCGGTGTGCCCAAGGACAGCAATAAAAGCCTGTCAGGACTAGGCTTGGGGCCTCCTTCTGTTGATCAGAGGGGGATTGCGTACTCCTGGTTCTTCTAGTCATTTATAAACTGTGTAAATTCATAAACATGCCAGCAGCCTCAGCATACGGATTTCTGTGGGCAGGATCCATGACAACAAAATTACCCTAAAATAAAAGATAATTAGAAATTTTAATAATAATAGTGTAGAAAGCTAAAGTTTTCCTTAATGCTCCTTCCATAAGTTCTACCAGCTGTTTGGAGCATATTTTTCTAGCTTTTCTTCTTTCAAAATGTACATTGTGAGATGAGGAGAATGCAACTATATTACTGTCCAATGCTCCTGCTAAAAATTATATGGTGGGGAACGTTTTTCTCCTAACATCAGAGGTGTCTCAGTAGGCTCCATTAATTTATTGGTGATGCTTAGGGGGAAAAAGCCTGTGGTCACTCTCAATTTTAAAGCATACTCTATATCAAGATATTAGAATACCCAGTCCAGTATATTAATTGATATTTCAATCTTAATTAAAAAATAAGTATCCTTCTCACTTCCTATCCTGGGCCTAGCTATGGCCTAGAGAAGACAGGTGGTACTTTTAGGGATGGGACTATGTTGATTTCTTCCCTCTGTCTTACTTTTCTCTTTTCCCACTCACCAGCAGAAGTCACTGACCATTTCCAGGATGCCGTGTGGGAAGTGAGAAAACAACCCCGCAGCAGAAAGCTCATAGATGACTGGAGTGGTAAGAAGCTGTCTTCTTGTTCTCAGAACCTGATGAAGGGTAAAAGCTGACCTTTTGTTTCATAAGACGCTGGCATGACTTTTCCAAGGGTCTTCCTTGCTGGCCCCTCTAACTGCAATCTCTAAGAAGAAGGTGGTGCTTCTTTTCCAGTAACTTGCCACTTTTCATTTTTTTCCAGTAGTCAACCTCACTGAGATTCACTATTAACCCATCGTCCAATTAGATGGTTTTTATAGGCAAGAATCAAATCACCCCAGGTGATAGTCTTTCCTCATGATTCATGTCTGGGCACAGAAGAAAGATATGCATTCCTTTTTCCCCATATTCTTGGTGGACTCCTCGAAGATGCTCTCAGGAGATCTGAGGTCAGAAGCACCCACCACCAATTTTCCTTGACTATGTGTGTGAGACTTATAGAAGAGCTGTGATTCTTTGAAAAAGAATATTACAAGATATAATTAGAAAGAAAAAGGACAAATCAGAATGAATACCATATATATAATATATATAACATAAATATAAATATATATGTATTCTGGTGAGCTATTAGGTTGGAGATTATATAAGAAAAAATAATGATTAAATATTTCAATTCTGTAACATCTTATTGAAATTATTATATTTTAAGTTTTCAAAATGCTTGGGAATTTTTAGCACATTCACAGACTATTAAAATTAAATTTTGAAATTGAACTGAAAAATTACATAGAATGAAGGTGTTCGTACTCAGACAAATCATTACATGCAGATTGCACTTAGTACAGAATCACCAGGCACAGCATGTTACTGAGTTATAGCTTCGATAACAGCACAACTTCAGCTTTACAAATGTGAAGCCGCACTGTTCAAAGACAACGAGAATTGTAGCCAATTTTTTCATGGATGAAAAAGCCAGTACCAAAGTCAATCCAACACAAAAAAATACTTTGTCTTTCCTTGAAAAAGAATGTCCTATTCGTGAGATTTTAGTTGTTTTCTCATTTTTTTCTAATGAAGAATTCAGCGTACATTTAAATAATATGCTATAACACAATATGAGTCAGAAGAAAAACAATATTTTTGCCATTGGCAAAGTGTCATTCTTATTCATTCACTAATCAAACATTTGCTTAGGTCTTACCATGTGTGGGGCAACAAGGATACATGACGGATTGAAATGGGACGAGGCTGGCAGGATGAAAAGGAGCCTGTAACCAGAGAGTAGTTTTGGTGGGAGGAGAGGTGATTTCTGGTGAAGAAGAGAGAAGCATTGTAGGGATATTTTTAGAGAGTTATTTTCATGAGGAAATCTATTGTATTCCCTGGCTTTGAAGATCTGCAACTTGTACATAGAACATAACAAACAAAAGTTCAAAGGATGCTTCCTGAGTCAGCCCTTGACCTTTCTGCATCATAGCTGATCTCTTTTTTCAATTGACCATTTATTGAGCCTTAACTTCTTAAATGTTTGTCTTTCTTTTTTTGACAATGCAACTTCTAACCATTTGACAATTTATATATATATATATATATATATATATATATAGTTAATATTTGATTACTGTCATATATATCAACTTTTTCTTAGCACTGGAGCTGCTTTCTGTGAATTACCTTTCCCTGAGTCATACAGCTGAGTACAGTGATTGCCGATACCTCCATTTTTCTATAGGACGTCATCCAATCATAATCTCTGAGTACTCAAAAATGACTGGAATGCAAGTTTTCATAGGAGCCATTGTTATCTGTAGAAGTGGGGTTTCTTGAAGTATTTAAAGGAAGATAATTTCCTGAGACCTGCACAGGAGGATGTGGCTCTATGGTATGGCTTACTGATGTTGCACAATTAAGGGGGTTCCCCTCCAGAATTCCAATGTCCCATCTCCACCCATCTCACCATGGAAAAACTCCAATCTTGTCTTCAGTAGGGCCAAGATGAAGGCTATTGATCCATATTAAAATTCAATGCAGTCCAGCATCCAGCTAGCTTAACATTTATTTCCAGCTGCAGTTCATTTCAGGCTACCTTCTGGAGACTGTGTGTGGAGTTGCATGGCCATGAGCCATGTCACTGATAAGGCCACATGGCCATGGAGAGAATAGGTAAGTGCACTGTGCAAGTGCAGGTCACAAGCAAGACAGATCTTCAAGAGAGACCCTGGGTTTGGGATGGAACAGGTGTTTTCTCAAAATGACCAAACAACTTCCCAAATTTCTGTGGGCTTTGGAGTGTCCATTCCCCATTTATACTGACAGGCCTCTATGGTCTAGCACCTCCCCTGAACCCCCAAATAATCCAGTACTAGAGGGGAAAAAGGGGGTGTGTCAATTGCCTTGGTGGAGCAAAGCTATGATCCCGTGGTGTGTGAAAAGCTGTAGCTTCCTGGTGAAGCAAACAGGCTCATGCTTCCCATTAATTCCCTTTGTCTCTTTTCTTTATCAACATCTAGTTAAATACAGATGGTAACATTTCCCCGAAGAACATTAGCCTTTGTAATCTTACAAGGGTAAATGGGAGAAGGTCATTCTTCTGTAACTGCTCCGTGCTGTTAACGACATGCAATCCTCTCTATCTCAAGGCCCAGAGGGTCTTCTTATTTGCTAAAGGAAGAAAGGAGCAAAAAATGAAAGGAGGGAGTTAACCGCTAAATTTTTTCTGGTAGAAATGAAAATAATTTATTCTTAGTGGAACAGATAGCCTCAAAGATTAAATTTCATGGTTATGTTAGACATTGACTAATTTTTTTTAAGTAACCCAGTAATTTTATCCTAACTTGCTTATAAATAGTTTCATGAATTTTCTTTGGACAATCCTTTAATTAATGTATTTACTAAAATTTTTGACACTTGCTCATTATATTTTAACTGACCCCTGAACAACGCGAGTTTTTCAAAACCTGTGGTTGGGAAGCTGTGGTTGGGAAGCTGTGGCTGCCAAGGGCTGACTACATGCTTTGAGCTACGCCATTTTACGTAAGGGGACTTGAGCATCTGTGGGTTTCGGCATCTGCAGAGATATCCTAGAACCAACTCTCTGCAGACACGGAGGAACATCTAAGATTTTGGGAGGAGTCAAAAGTTATATGTAAGCTTTTAACTGCATGGAGGGTTAGAGCTTCTACCGCTTGCAAATTTTAAGGGTCAAATGTATATAGAAGCCATGAATCTACCTCTTGGAAAAGTGAACTCTAACATCCATTACGGTCCAGATTCATAAGGATTTATTCAAAATAAATGGTCCTCAATTTGATCATTTACTAGAATCATCTGGAAAACTTGTTCAACCACAGATGTCTAGGCCCTAGAATTTCAGATTCAGTAAGTTAGTGTAAGGTCCAAGAATTTTCATTTTTAACAAGTTCCCAAGTGAGAAATATGGTGCTAATATTGGGACCAGATTTTGAGAATTACTGTTTTAATTTATTCTGTTCATCTCTCTAATAGTCTCTTCAAAATGCTAAACATCAGCCATCACAATACCCTTTGCATAAGATTTGAGAAGTTATATGACTATATTATACAGGAGTGTTATGGGATCTTATGAGTTATATAATTTTTCAATCACTTTGCCACATAGTAAATTAAAATCAAATCCCTATAAGGATTTTGCATCTACATTTTGAGTAAGAAAAATTACTTATTTTTAATACACAACAATATCAAATATGCAAATTAGCAAATCCAGTGTCTTGACTTCCTTTGTTGTGTTTTCAAAATACTTACGTGATGAAGGGGATTATTTTCCTGATAAACAGCAAGGAAATCAGACGCTGTTGTTTTTTGTATTGTTTTAGAGCCATTTTGAAAATAAAGAAAGATAAAGAATTTCTCTCCACAGCAGGGTCTCTTCTCCTGATGGAAAAATTCAAAAAATCATCTGGGATTTCCGTTCAGAAGGAGCATTGCTTTCCGATAAATTCTCTCTTCCTCCTCAGTTCTTAAATGTTTGCTAAACTTCACCAACCTAAGAATAACTAAGAGGTACTTGTTAAAAATACATATTCTTAGGCACCCCCCAGACCCTCTAAACCAGAATATCCAAGAGAGGAGTTAAAGGTAATCAGTTGCTGAATAAAGTACTAAGTGATTCTAGTTGTCAGGGAAATTGGAGAACAGTGAGATACAGAGAGGGTGATATGGGTCCACATATGACTAACCGCTTCCTTGAGACAGCTCAGTAGTTCCCTAGCTTGTCTTTACTATAGATCTTTTAAAAATACTGATTTCCCTGATACCTACATATTTGGATTTAATTGGTATAATGTATCACTGGGGCATTGAGATATTTTAAAGCTCTGTATATTACTCTAATGTGCAGCAAAGTTTGGGAACCACTGAACCAGTAAGCAAGACTTGTTTCTGAGAGTTTTAGCATCTTCTCTGGCCTCAACATATCTGGGGTTTATTTTGTAGCACCTTCTGGAGAGAGGAAAGATTAAAAACCTCAAGTTCTTATTTCCTTGGATCCGAAGAAGATGATGGACTGGAATTTCGACACCTCTAGGTTGGGTAGTTTGCTGTGTTTTTGCATTATGGGAACTATGGAGTATTCGACACACTGCTAATTACTTATTGGAATCTTTCACAAAAGAAGCAGTGAACTAGCATGAGAAACCACTTTGCTTTTGTCTTATCTCTATCGTAGTGCCCTACACGAAGGTCCGCTCTCTTCTCTGGGCCGCTGTGTGCTTATCCCATGACCTTCTTCACACAATTACGGTGAGTCTGTGAGTGTGAAGTAATTTGTGACATAGTCGGTGCTAATAATATGAAGTATTATCACTCACTACTTTTGGCAATGATACTACTAAAATAATCAATTTTATTACACTCACCATATTCTAATTGGATTTTTATTTTTAAAATGTTTTCTGAACTAAACCATGCACACTCAGGAGTGACAAATTATAAACACAGAGGAAGATAAGTGGTTTTTACAATGAAAGGTTGTAGAATAAATTTAGTCTCTTAAGTATTTTTAAAGTTTATGTGATTGATATTTATTGCATATTGTTGTTTATTATTATTTAAAATGTTTGATATAAGAAAAAGTAAAATATTTGTCAAAAAGTTTCCTAACATTCTTATTCTATTTTATTGCCCTTTTGACAAGTATTCATTATTTTTCTTTATTGAATTTCAGCAAGTTGCTTTTAAAATATTTACCTCTTGCTTTCAGTTTGTTTTCATTAAATGATATTAACAGATGCAGGATTGTTTAATCTTTTCTTCATCCATATGTTACATTGGGTTCTAAAAAGATAAATTTTTTTTATTCTTTTTTTCCTGAAAGTGCTTATTTTTCTCATTTCTATTTCAGTTACTTAGAAAGATTTACAGATGCATAGGGTAAAAAGGCTAGAGTACATTTTCAGGTGATACTTGTACAACTTCAGTTTGTGATACCAGTATCTTAACATTTCTTTAAAACTTACTACGCAAGAATAACACCATCTTCCCCCAAGATGAGACAAAGCAAAGTTGGGATACAAGGACTAACTTGTGCAGTTTTAGTTCACTTCAGGGGAAAGCTAAGCAAAAATGTCTTTAAATACATGTTCTGGGTAATTCCATTTCAACTATTTTAACAATGTCCTATCAAATATTATTTTTTGCTGCAATAATCTATCCTTTGAAATCAACAGAAGTGAGAAATTATTTTTTTTCCATTTTTTCAGCTTTCTTGTTCTGAGCCAAGATTCTATTAATAAGAGTTGTAAATCCCATTTGGTTGGCTCTATTTAGTAAGTAATTGTTAAATTTCCCAGTAAAACAAAGACCTGTACTTATAATGGTTTGAGTGTATATATTAACTGGCAACAGCACAGCCTCAAGACAACGTGATTGTGTGTGCACCCTGGGCTTGTCCATGCAGTTGGAGCTTACAAAACTGAAAACAAAATTCTCCACAGGAAACACTGCAGTGGAGAAGCTGGGCAAGTGAGTTTTTGCTACATCTGGAAGTGCGCAACAGACTTTATAGATTCAGTCTAGCCCAACAGTCATAAATATTTTAATAACAGCACACACGTGGTCTAAGTGCTCAGTATATTTTGCACATTACATTGGCAAATGTGCACCGAGTACCCACTGTGTTGGGAGCACCATGCTGCGTCCTGAGGCAGCCTGGTGAACGAGGGAAACGTGATCTATGCTTTCAGAGAATTTATGATCAAGTGACGGGAGACAAACGTGCTGTAGCAACACCAAGAGACTGAAAGTTCCATGGGGCCAGGGACCATGTCCGTCTCTCATTGCTAAACTATTGAAATCCACCTTAGTGAAATCTCACAACATATTTGCTCATTGTGAATAGAATGAATGAGTGCATTTAGGGCAGTTTCTCTTTATTTCCAATATTCTTATTCATCTGAAGCTTGCTCAGACTGCCAGAAATCTCTTTATTTTCATCTTTCCAGCAGATTGTGGGAATTAAGAAGCCTATGAATTATTTCCCAGGCCCGGTTCAGCTCAGTATACTACTCCGCTGGCTCAAGACCAGAGTTCTGTAAGCCATTATTGTGTCCTTTGTCTGCCATTTTCCCATAGGTCCTGTTGAGGAAAGACAGCTGTTATCAGGATCAAGATTCATCTGTTCACAAGAGTATTTATTTAACATGCCTTTTGAATACCTTCGTCTCATCAATATTTGCACATGTATAAATGCCGTACCGGAGAGCTGTAGAAAAAGCACAGAGGAGGACCTGCTGACCCCATGGTTGACGCTCTAGGAAGATGTGGAGGAGTCACTCCTGAGAATAAATTATTGTCAAGGATATTTTCTAAAGTTTGAAGATGGGCTTTTCCTTTAGTGTTTCAGAAATAGTCACTTGGGAGATATGGAATAGATTAAATATTATAAAATACCTCTTGAGTATTTATTTTTCTTTTGTGATAGAACTTTTCTATATCATTTCTATGATTGAAATAAAATAATTTAATGACCAAGGTGTAAATTAAACCACAGTTATTCAATTAGAAAATATTAAAACAAAATTATTGACTGGTTTGTAATATATATCTCTATATATACATAGACACATACAGATATGTATGATATGTTTACATATTATAATATTTTAACAATATAACAATTCAGTTAACTTAGTAGAAATCACTATAATGTTGATAGATTTGCAGAGAAATATCAGATGCTGCTGCTTTATCTAGTGCTATATAATTTAAAAATTACTCATTTAGGGGAAATATATCAATTACTTAAGCTTTCATCATTGATATCTTAGGTTGCATATCTGAATCAAATTATGATGAAGAGTATTGACTTGAGAGCACATAAAGCTTAATAAATTGAATAATTTATGCATCTGTAAAGCAATAAATGCAGTCCTAAAAGCTTTTAAAATTATTGAGAATTACAAGTTTGTGAAGTCATTACACAGAGGCAACTTGTTCTCCTTGGCCTTCAGAACATCCGATGGACAGGCATGAATGACTTCTGGAGGGTTTTAAAAACAGCAGCAATATAAATTTCTGTGAGCTGGCTGGCCGAGTAAAAGGTGCCAGAAAGCAGAAAGTGTACACATTATTTTGAACAAAAAGCTGGAAGCCATTTGTGGACGGAAGAGGATTGAATTATAAGTTTGAAGCTTTTTAGAGGAAAAAAAAAAGTCCCAGTAGAAGTCTATTTAGGTAAGATTAAAAAATATATTTAATTACTTCCATCATCTAAAGTCACTAGATATCTGACCAGATAGTTGATTCGGACAATTATGCTCTTGCTATTTTGACATGCCTTCTCTCTGCCTCAGGTACTAAAGAATATGTGTGAAATATTAATGAATGCAATAGAAGAGAATACTCCCACATTTATATTAGTTGATTGGAGAGATTTAAAATGCACTGATGAGGAATGGATACTTTAGCTGCTATTGAGATGTACTTGGTCCAATGCAAAGTTTGGCAGAAGAAAGAATAGGAGATGCAGGGAGAAAGAATGACCTACTGATAGTCGTGAAGTAAAGGAAAGAATAACCCATTGAAATGGAGAAACTCCAGAAGTGCTGATCCATGACAAGGCTGACATGGCAGAACCAGGCAGAACAATGCTTCTCAGACTAGTGGACGTGAAAGGGCATCCTCCTCCCTCCACACACACTCACACACTCACACATCGATCTTTCAGGAAACAACTTCTTCAGTAAGAACAAATAAATAAAAAAGACATGAAAAATAAAAGCTTAACTGATTTTTTTAAAAATAATTAGATTGAACGAACATTAAATTACACTGTCAACTTGATATTAAAATCTCTAGATCTTTCCTCTCTGTGTATTTATCTTACCATAGTTTATGAACTGCCATGAGTCTGTGCATCACACTTTAAGTATCAGAGGTTAGCAAACATTTTCTGTAAAAAACCGCAGTGCTATAAATTCATCTTTTTTTTTTACAGCTACCTAACTCTTCCATTGTAGCTTGAAAGCAACCATTGGTGTATATAAAAGAATAGATGTGGTTGTGTACCAATAAAACTTTATTTACACAATCAGCCTGGCTGGATTTGGCTGTAGTTTGCTACACTTATTATTGTTTTAGAAAATGAAGAGGCTTTTGGATCCTATCCTAAAGCCAATGAGAATGCAAGACAGTAAAATAAAAATAACTATAATTTGATTTGACCTTTACCTTGTTCACTTTGAATAATGAAATTTAAAAAATCTTTCTAGAAGAAAGATATTATAAAGCATATGGACTTGGGTAATGGTATTTTCTACAAGAGATCTATCTAAATTCAAAACATGTTTAGGAAGCATAAATTGATGTATAATGATCAAATGTCTCGGTTTTCCTGGGACTAAGGGGTTTTTCAGGACACAAGCCTTTCCATGCCAATGTGTGGAATAACAAATTACTCCAATATTTCTGGCTTTAAAAACTTTGATGGGCCATAATAATGAATACAGGCCAATATACATTTGTCCAAACCTGTGGAATGTACAGCACCAAGAGTGAATCCTAATGCAGACTATGGCACTTGGGTTTGATCCATAGTAATAAAGGCACCACTCCAGTGGATGAAGGGGAGTCTGTGCTTGCGCAGGGGTAAAGGGTATATGGTAAATTTCTGGACCTTCCTCTCAATTTTTCTGTGAATCTAAAACTGCTCGAATAAAATAAAGTCTTAATTTAAAAAAAAACTTGGTGGGAAGTAGTGTCATTAATCAAAATAAATAATACACAAAGAAATGCAAGTAAGGGAGACATATATATTTCAGTTTCAGTTTAGAATTCACAAATTATCAACTACCTGAGGAATAAGTTTTGGGACTGAGCAGTCGACAGTTGATATATGGTTCTGGATTTCATAAAGAAATACTGAACAGGAGATCTATGCTGGGACATGAATAGACTGTCGGCGTCCACCTGCTAAAGACCATGAGAAACATGACTGTCATCACATACGGTTGGGTCCCTTGGCTTTTTACAGTGAAAATATCATGCACCACAGGGAACTGTGAAATACTGCAGTGAGAGAGTATTAGGTAGGGCATGAGTTAGCAGTTGACAATTAACATTATTAAAGTTTTAAAACTTGATTCTGGTTTATATTTTAAGTTTTAGTGTGGAGTGCTTTTAGATAGAATACAAAGAAATATGTCTTTTTATAAGGCAAGGCAATTTTACGATGCAGTACCCTAGTAATTCTTATTTGGGAGGTGGGAAGAACAAAGGAGTAGGACTAGGGCTAATCGGTAAAGCAGCAGCAGTCACTGCTGCTAGCCCAGAGAGGGGTGTTTGGTCGTTTTTGTGGTTGCACAGTGCATAGCTTTTGTCAGCACTCAAACATGATTACAAAACGGCATTATTTTTGTCACATTCCATCAGTCACCCAGTGACCTCGTTTTCTGTTGGTATTCTAAGAAAATGGTTATGTTAGTTACATAGGGAACACGGTGGCCTAATTTGTATGGCCAGGAGAAATATCAGCTGATCGATATCAGGAGTTCCTCTTTCCTTTCTCAACAGTAAAGCTGCTGTTTAAAACTGAGCATCCCAGAGATCTCCTAGGTACAGTAAAGAAACTGTAAGGGGAAAAGGATATAAAGTAGACCCTGAATTATATCCTCAGTGTTTTAAAATCTCTATCTCCTCTCATTTTTCAATCACTCCCTTCCCCAACCCCTAAATCATCTGTAGGTCCTGGGGTAATCTAGAAAAGCCTGATTAAGTTTCGCCTCTAGTGAATTGAGAAATTTGGTTGATATGAAGCCAGGGGACTCCACAGAAGACAGCGTCGTGACCTCTCAAGCTCTTTTCAAAAGCAGTTACATTGTTTAAAAAAAGCTAAAGATCACAGAATCCACTTCTCTCAACATTTATAGCAGAAGAAGAGGCCTTTGATTGCTATTTCTGAGAACATCAAAAGGAGCAGGGATAACATTTTTTGAAAATGGTTGTAAGGGATATGAGAGAAAGCTGACTCGGGGAATACAGCAGAACTTCAAGATACTGTTAAGGTTGTAAGTGAAATTAATCATCATGCATTTGGCATCACTCAAGTTAGAGCCTCTTCCATGGCATGACCATTCCTGATAGGCTAGAAGCGTGGGGTCTGACCTGGAAGCACCTTTGGCCCTCATTTTCCATCTGGTTCTGCCTCCCAAGAATGATCTTCTATTTCCAGATTTCATTTCAGATATCCATACAGATAAGCAGCACAGGATTGTTGCTGAAACCGCAGAGTCAGAAATCATTTCTACAGGTCCCAATTCTGTGTCCATATCCTTATTTATTTTTAATTTTTATTGAATTTATTGGGGTGACACTGGTTAATAAAAGTATAGAGGTTGCAAGTGTGCAACTTTACAACATATCATCTGTATGTTGTATTGTGTTCGCCACCCAAAGTCATCTGTCACTGTTTATCCCCCTCACCTTCTTCTACCCGTCCTACCTGGCTTTCCTTGGTAAGCACCATATTGCTGTCTGTGTCTCTGAGTTTTATTTTTTGCTTAATCCTTTCACCTGTTTCTCCCAGCCCCCAAACCCCCCTGTTGACCTTTGGCCTTGGGCAAGTTAATTAATGTGTGCCTCAGTTTCTTCATTTGTAATGTAAAGATAATAGCATTATAAAGTTGTTATGAAAAATTAACAAGTTACTACATGCAAATTTCCCTAATACGTAGGACTTTTAAATCATTGGTTATTATTATTGTTTTTGTGGTTGCCTATTATTAGTATCACCCTATTGTTAAAATTAATTATGCCCGAAGAGAGATCCGGGTTTTGTCCCAGTTTCTGACAGCTAACTTCTTCATCTTTGGAATTTTTAGAGTTGGAGGAGTGTTTATCTTATTCATTGTAGGTCCATCAAACCACATCTGATAATTTATGTTAATGACATATCAAAAGATAGGGTCAGCCTTAGGGTAAGGGCTGGGCCATGCAGAGAGAGACCACGTGATTAGGGTTGGGATGCTGATGCCTGTGGTACAGGGCAGACCTCTGGGAGGGGAAGGGGGTGGAGATTAAGTTCAACATTATGGATCATGATTCAGTTAATTATACCAACGTAATAAAAGATCAGTAGAATCTCTGGACACTGAAGTTTGCATATGTTTTCTAGTTTGCAATACTCTGTTTGTGTGCTGCCACTGTTCAAGGACAGAATGGTCATACATCCCAGAGGACCTGGCAGCTTTGTGTTTTGGTCCTAGCAGTTACAGATTCCTCCCTATGTATTTCTTCCTTTGGCTGGTATTGATTTGTTTCTTTTGGCTACAATAGAAGTGAAATCGCAAATACAGTGCTTTCCTAAGTTCTATAAATTGTTCTAAAAATTATGGACATTGAGTGTGGTTGTGGGAGCCCCCTACCTGGAGACAGCTGATCAGAAGTGACGATGGGCCCTGGGATCCCCGAACTTTGGCAGATGTCTGAGGTTTGGGGAAGAGCTGGTCATGTGAAGAGCTCGACCCTTAACCTTGAATTTGGCTGACTCTTTGGCTAATTCATTATCATTCATTTGTTATTTACTAAATACGTATGTAAAAATAATTGTTAATATATGTACATTTTTTTACTATGTAGTAAGTACTGCTTAATCATTAACTATTACTATTATTTTTGTGTCATTATTATTTTGAGGTCTGTGTCCTGTTTTGCCTAGTTTTTAAAAAATCATTTACACTTGAATTTCATTATGTATTAAAACCACCACGCTTTTCCCATTTTCTGTGCTTTGGCTTCCTGAGCTTAGGTATTCTTGACGTGACATTCCAGTCTCTACTTATTCCCACTGTTACCCTTTCATCCTACAGTATATTCTCCACATAGCACTCAGAGTTATCCTTTCAAAATAGATGCTAGACCATAATTACCTTCTGAGCAAAAATGTTGAATATCTTCTATAACTCAGTACGGTAATCACACTTCTCCCTGGATCCTTAGTAATGTGCCTCCCACTCCCTGTCAGTTGTCATCACAGATCGCTCCTGCTTTCATGCTTCCCTCTGTGGAGCTGAGTTTCTTACTCCTTCTCAAACACATTTCCTGACTCCTGCCTAGTGCCTGTGTGTATTCACAACACGGTCTACCTAAAACACTGTTTTCCCAGACATTTTTATGATCCTCCTTATCTATATAATTTCAATTTCTATTACCATGTCATCTTAGAAAAAAGTTATTAAATGTATGTTGATTGAATAAATTAATGGGTAAGTGATTAAATGAAGAAGATAAAGAAAGACAAATGAATGAAAGAATGAATGTATGCAATCCAGGCATGGTGATGAAAGTAGATTATGCAAATAAAACTCTTTGGAATGAACACAGTGACATTATTTAATTTGTATACACATACAATGCCCTCTATTTTTTTTATGTGAAAGAAAAATTGAGTGAATATTACACCCTGAGGTAACTAGAAGATGAATTTGTCATTGAAGTGAAAAAACAATCAGTGAAGAAAATTAAAACACAGGAATAAAACCTTGATTTTGTGTATGTATAAAACCTTGAGTATGGGCAACTTCAGTTGCTAGTTTTGATTAAAATAAAAGCTCTCAGCTCACATTAGTTCTAAGGTGCATTGCATAGAATACATAATTATGTGCATATAACATTTTGTATGAAATTGTAGTTTGTTATTTTAATGCACATCATACAATAAACCACATATTAAAACTTTTGAAATATAAGAGAATAAAGCTTTGCATCTTTAATGATGTTGATTTCTACCTATTATATTTCATTTTTAAAAACAATTCCTTAGGATGGCCTAATTAGATTGTGTTTATGTCATTTGTTTATATAAAGATTGACTTAACATTATCTTGAATAAATAAGCAAAGTTAATTAAATATTTTATTGCAAAATGACGAATTTCCACTTACACAAAAGACTGCTGCTGTTTTTACTTTTGTAATCTTCTGTGTATTCATTTTCTTCATAAATATAATTAAGTTTGGTAATTACATGTATTTATTTTTCTTATGAAAAATGATAGAAATGTTCTACTTATGAACAAATTTGGTTTCTCGTGAATGTTTAATGTAAGTGTGAGGTTTGAAATAATAAAATAACTTACTTTTAGGATGACAAAAAGTTAATTCAAAAAATAATATTTTAATGTTACATTTCATAATTAAAATAGCTCCATTCAATCTCATTAAAGATTAAATATTCATAAAGTTGCTATTTCTGTACCACTAACCAGTTTGCCCATTGCAATGACATGGATGGATCTTGGGGACATTATGCTAGGTGAGATCAATCAAACAGAGAAAGACAAATACTGTGTGATATCACTGACATATGGCACCGAAAAAGCTGAACTGGTAGAGACAGAGAGTGAAAGGGTAGTTACCAGGGGGTGGGGTAGTAGACGGGGAGAGATGTGGTTTAAGGGGCACCATTGTGGCTAGTAGGTCAGTAAGTCCTAGCGGTCTAGTGCATGGCCTATTGAACACAGACAACAATATTGCATTCTAATCATCAAACTTGCTAACACAATACATCTTAATTATTTTCACCATAAAGAAGAAATGGTAAATTTAGTGATGTGATACAGGTGCTAACTAGCCCCACAATGGCAAACTGCATTATAATATATAAATGTATCACATCAACAAACTGTATACCTTAAGCTCGCACAATGGTATATATCAAATACCCTCCATAAAAATTTTTTGAAGAAAATTCATTCAACATTTTAAAATGTATTTTCTGAACATATATGAAAAGTAACATTTTTGCTGATGTTAGTACCAAAGTAATTAATAACCTCAAAGTTATAAAGTTTATCTATTGTAACTTCAGCCTATGAGAGGCATGACTATTAAAAAAACAAAATTTATAAATAGGTTTGTGAATAAACATTTTAGTTTAATATTTATGATATTAATGTATATGAGTAACAACATTTTATTTCCAGATCCCACAAAATTTTCATGTGAAATAGAAAGTAGTTATGAATGTCCCTATGCACATTTGCAAAATCCTAGTAATATGAAATTTAAAAGAGGAGAACAAGTTTCATTTGTTTTCTATTTTTTTTAAGATTTTATTTATTTATTTTTAGAGAGAGGAGAAGGGAGGGAGACAGAGAGGGAGAGAAACAGCAATGTATGGTTGCCTCTCACATGGCCCTCATAGGGGACCCGGCCCGCAACCTAGGCATATGCCCTGACTGGGAATCGAACCGGGACCCTCTGGTTCCCAGCCCGCGCTCAATCCATTGAGCTACACCAGCCACGGCTCATTCATTTTCTATTTTTAATCTACACAATTTTCTTCCCTAAAGTTAACAAAGAACAGAGAGTTCACTGTGATTCCTTCAGATATTCATTCCACCCATCCATGCATTCATTCATTATTAAATAAGTATCTATTGAGAATTAATATATACTTGATTCTTTTCTAACCACTGAGCATATGGGAGTAAATAAAGCAAAATATGTCATGACTTTCACATTACAGATAATGAGGCACAGAGTTAACAAATTAAACCAATAAAAAGGAATGTTGGTAAAACATATGATGAAGAAAATATATAACAAATTAAGAGGATAGAATGTGTTGGGAGGCTGATTTTCAATGAGAGGCTGAGTGTTTTCAAGGCCTCTCTGAGGGTGTGGTATGTGAGCACGCACCTGAATAATTCTGTCCATTAACCTTAAAGGACTGTTAGGTAGCAGCTGGGAACGCGCAGCTGGAGGGGAACTAAAGCAGGGCCCCTGCCCACTGTCATCTAATAAAGAACTTAAAACAGGAGGCTAGAAACAAAAGGAATACATGTCCTACCTGTTGATCCAGCCGTCCTGAGCCTAGTCGGACAAGATGGTCAGGCATTCCAAGGATCAGAAGCAAAACTATGACCACACCGGAGGAGGGAAGCCCTTGAAATTCTGTGTATCATCTTCACTAGCTGGGAAGGAAAGGTTTGGAACTGTTCATTGATCCCAAGGTCTGGAGAGAGGGAGGAGCAGGGGGAACCTAGAAATGGACTAAGTGTATAACCCCTGAACCCCAATAGTCGGCACACTCAGATTAGCTGAGTGCCCACGGGAAGCCAGGTGCTCAAGTGTATGAAACAAACTCTCTAGCGAACTTAATAATGACTTCATTTCCTCTATATATGGGGCATTCAGACTAGCTGGGTGCCTGCTAGCAGCTCCCTGCTCAAGTGCGTTTCATAAATAAACGTGCTATCGCATTCCACTATACATGTTTGTCTCTCGCCTGAATTCTTCTCTTGTGAGCAAGATGAGAACTGAGGAAAGGCAGCCCCTGAATCAAGGAACATCAATTCATACATCCTATAATCATGAGTCAATGTCTTACTTTATACCAAGTACTGTGAGAAGTAATGGAAGCAAAGGTGTAGGAACTGGATCCAACTCTCAATAAAGTCACCAGGAAAACACCTAATAATGCCACATTGGTATTGCCTCCATAAAGAATCAGCAACATGCATGTGACAAGCTAACTGGATTAGGGTAGAATTCCTGGAGGCAGTAAAATGTGGGGCTAACAACAAGGGTTTTATGGCTCAAGAAACAGGTTTTAATTCTGTCTTTGGTACTAATTAGCTGCGGGTAACTCATTTAACGTGTTGGTGCTTCTGTTTCCTTAACTAAAAAGCCCGGTTAATACCAACACCTACCTACCTTATTAGACTCGTGATTAGTAAATGAGTTACTACATGTACATTATTTAGGACTGTATCGGTGCATAGCAAGTACTCTGTAAACGTTAGCTAGTAGTAGTAGTACTGATAGTAGTAGTAGTAGTAGTAGTACTGATAGTAGTAGTAGTAGTACTAGTAGTAGCAGCAAGTGTTACTGTTTGTCTCTATATCGTGTCTCCAAGACACGGTAACTGGAAGACTTTTCAAATTAGGCTTTTTGTTTGTTTTTAAATGCAATCTCTTACTTTCTCTAGGATAACACCTAGGGAAATAAGATGTTAAGATCAGAATCGATGAAAAACAGGTGAATAGTGGACAGTTTATTCAGTGAAATTTGTCCCAGTTTAACAAAATGATAATGGCTGAAATCATGGAAACATGAAGAGACAGAATAGATGAGTATCTCGGCTATGGCATCTCGCCTTTTTTGTATGTATTTGTAGCAGCAATGGTATTTGGCATTCTTTAGTCAATAGGACTAAATTCAGTGAAAACTACAGTTTAAAAAGTAAATTTTTTTGACAAAATAATGCTCTAAAACATTTTGTTGTGTCAGAATGATGAAATATAAATTAAATATCGGCACTAATTTTCCCAGACTAGACCTTATCCTCCTGCTTTTCCATGTTTGATAGTCTTTTTCATTTAATTATTTGTAGGTTATGCAGTTGTAGAGTGAGAAGAAAAAATACAATTATAAATTTTTCAGACTTCCATGGGTATAAAATTGGATGGACTGACATCCTTTTATAAAGACTTATAAGTATTGCCTGGCATGAAGAATTGACCCCATTAACAGTGTGCTGTAGAGGGCAGAGAAAAGCTCTCATAAAATTGTAGGTTCAGCAGGAGAAGCTGCGCAACTATAGCCGTCTCATAATAGAATGATTCAGAGGTTGGGTGCCATTGGCAGAGTGCCCGCAGCTCATAACATGAATACCAGCCTGTAATGAAGTCATAAAAAGGGCTTTCACTCAGGTTCACGTCTAAGTGCTTCTCAGCATGCTCCTCCATCAAAGCCCTCTTTTTTTTTTACCTTAGTCGCATATACTAAACCTTACATTTCTGTTCATCTGCTGTATCTTTTTTTTTTATTGTCAACTGAAGGTACATTTATTGATTTGAGAGAGAGAGAGAGAGATACATCAATGTGAGAGAGAAACATTGATCAGTTGCCTCCAGAATGCACCCTGACCAAGGACCAAACCCGCAACCTAAGTACGAGCCCTGACCGGGTTTGAACCTGCAATCTTTTGGTGCACAGGCTGATGCTCCAACCAGCACTGGTCAGGGCCCCTGTCTCTTTTCACTTTCTCCTTTCCCTGACTGCCCTGAACTCTGTCTTCATTTTACTTACTGATATTTAAGTAGATTTGCTTTATAGTGCATTTATAATTTGGAATCTTCTTAAATGACCAAAATGTAAGGGGGTGCTTTGCTAGAAGTCCCCCCAAATGGAGAAAACCCCCAAAGCTATCACTTGGGGATGGAGGAAGCAGAGCAGGGCCTGCAGAGAATTAGTCTGCATATCTAAAGAAGCTGGCCAGTGTTTTAGTAATGTTAAAAGCTGTGCCAGCTCAGAGCCAGGGAAATGGACAGTGGACATAACTCTAACCTGTGATGCAACGTAGCTGGAGGGGCTTCCTGCACCTGCACGAGCAGCTTGGAGGAGGCTCCTACGTCATGGGGCCACACTTACCGGGACTAGCAACAGCAGCTGAGAAAGGCAGAAGAAACCGGAGTGCTGGTAGATGTAACCCAGTGTGGGAGGAGTTGGAAAGAGAGTTACAGAAGAAAGATCCACAGTGGGATTTAAACCTGGGCGCAGAGCCATGCTGAGGCTTAAGCACATGGTTTGGGAGTGGAGAGGAAGCTCTCTCTCTTTCCCTCCTAGCCACTCTCTCTCTCAGCCATGCTGGAGTTCTGGACCATGTGGGAAGGAGAGTAAGAGAGTCCTGAAAGGCTCTATTTCTCTCTCCCTTGGCCATAGCTGGGGAAGGAGAAGCCTCTTGAGCACATAACAGTGATACGCTTGGCCACGCAGTTTGAAAGGATGCAGGAGAATTCCCCAGCCCACCATGAGGATTCAGTTTGGGATTAAGAGCAGGAGCCTAGCTAGCGGAGCATGGACAACTGGAGGGAGCCAGGATACAATGGGAATCTGCCCAGCTAAACTACAGACTTCTATTTTCTTTTCCTGAAACATTTTTTCCTTTGATGTTACACTCTGGCCTGGTTTGGCAAGAGGGAACAGGACTGTGTGTTTGTGGATGTTGTTTCTTTGTTTCTAGAGGGACTGAGATTTAAAGGCAGAATTCTACCATTCTTCTAAACATGTATAACTTTTGAATAAATAGTTCCTCTTTTCATGACTCTGGCATTGGGAGTCATGGTCCTTATCAGCAGAAGACTATAGAACACAGAGGTTCCATTACAAAAGTATTTGTTTTGATAATAAAAATAAAAAAATAGTGTGTGAAGGTGTTTTATACATATCGATTTATTTAATCCTCATCTGGAAGATTAAATGTGGTCATCTACACTGAGCAGATGCTACGTGATACCAGAAGTTAGTTGCACTCTTGCCCCCATTTTCTCACATTTTTGTTCAAAAAGGGGTGGCCGTGACCAACCCATTCACAATCAAAGATATACTATTTTAGGTAAGGTTTTAAATTGATATTTCAGGGATTCAGATTTCTCAGACAAAAAAGAATAAATAAAATAAGTAAAGAAAACTGTTAATAATTAACTTCTTATTTTAAGTTAAGCATAAGTACTATTTTTTAATTTCTCAACTTCATTTAGAATGCCATTTAAATTTATTTTTCTCAAGACTTATAACATGGTTCGACAGGAAGGTTGAAATTACACTTATTTATATTGTTAGTATAGTTTTATACACATATATTGCGCTCAAAATAGATTTATAAATTAAATAGTAATTAATAGAAACACCGCCTACTAGGCTGATTGTTAAATGACACTTCTCTTGGTGTGAATGACAAATTTTTGAAGGACTGATTAACACGAAATCTCTTAGGTCCATGTGTGAAATGTAGACCTGGATTGGGGAGGGTCTGTAATGCTAATCCACAGAGGACACGCTGCTCTAAGCATTCACAGGACTATATCTAATGGTCTACAGCAGTTAGCTGTATCACACTGGGCTCATAGGCCCCAGAATGAGAGTGCCTGCTGTCGTTCTACAACAGACATACCAATGACACCACCCCCAAGGACTTCCCACCGATCTCATCGGTACCCCCACATTCTTGTCCAGCACTTAGGCCTACAAATATTTTCATGCACCTAGACTTTCTCCAATTAGAAAAGAACATTTAAAACATTAATCATTGGCTATGTCTGCAATGTTATATAGCACCAATTTATAGAATAATATAGCTTTTTTAGTTTTATTTTTATTGTTGATGCTGTTACAGTTGTTCCCCCTTTTTCTCCCTTTCCCCATCTCCACCCAACCCCACCTTCTCCCCACCCCAAGCAAATCACCATATTGCTGTCCATGTCCATGGGTTCAGCATCAAAGTTCTTTGGGTCTTCCCTCCACCACCTTTTATCCCGCGCTCCCGCCCTCCTTTCCAGCAACTGCCAGTCTGTTTGAATAGCATGGCTTTTCCTATGCATTGTTTTTCTGCGTGGGTGTAAAATTCAGTTAATAACCTTTTGATGTTTAAAGAGTCTGAAAATTCAGTTGGGCTGAACTGTTGAAGATTGCATAACCCTTAACTTGTTTGCTGAAGGTCCGAACTTTCCATTCCCTTTCCTTTAGCATTCCACTTAAGGATTCTTTTCCTTTTCTTTCTCTCCTTTTGTCTCTTTCTCCTTCCCTCCCTCCCTCCTACAATGATAAAAATGTTATATATATATATATATATATATATATATATATATATATATATTAAATGTTTTTGAATTTTCTTTTATCTCACTTAATTCTCATAACATCTACATGAAGCAGAATATTAGTTTCTAAAATTAAATAAAAAACAACCCAGGCTGCCATGGTCACAGTCCTTATATCCCACTGTGGCCAAGTAACCTGCCCATTTGCACACAAAGAAGAAAGGTAATGAGCTGCTTTTCAACGGTGTTCACTTCTCTTCTTACATTCTCCACCATCGAGAAGCAATTTTTCTCAGGAGTCCACCAGCTGATGTGCCCTTCAGTGATATTGCCACGCTTGTGTAGGGCCAATCACTACAGAAGAATGGAAAGAGCCACTACCCGGCATCAGCTAGTGGACATCTTCCGAAGATGTGATGCTAAGGAGAGCATCTGTTATGTGTTCTGAGATAACAGTCAATGTATAATGAAGCTCTTCTCCCGTACTTAGAATTCATGATTTCAGAGTCCAAGGGGTGGGAGTGAAACTGGTCCCCCTCACTATCATTCCTCTCACTAGCAGAACCTTTCTGACTTATTTGTAACGATGGACTTTGATGTTACACTCTAGGCACAAGTAGAAATGCATCAGGAAGGTAGAAACTCCTCTTAGGCACCTGTCAGTGCTGCCATATCCAAGGTGTAAAGCACCTGGATTACTTTAACGACTTCATTCAGGAAGAGCTATGAGGGCTCAGAAACCTCCAGAAGGAAAACTCAGTACCCACCCAACCGCTGCAGGTAAAATATCATGACAAGCTGAAGTGTTAAATAAAGACATAGAGAAACATTGACTAGTTAGTGAAGTTACAAAACCTATATATGGGCTTCATGTCAGGTTGTAGAAACAGAAAGTCTAGCACCTCCTCAAGGCTCTTTCCAGTTGTGTTATTTATATATTCGTATTTAGTTATTTGACCCAAGTTTCTTTTTTTCCACTATTATATTCTACTGCTCTGTATATGCGGTGTAGTGGTGACGGTTAATAATTTAGAGATTATAGATATCAAGATAAAATTGTGACAGAACTAGCAAAACCCGAACTAGAACAATCTATGGTGATTAGACACTGACATGTGAAGTCTGGGGGAAAGAATGTGTATGTGTATTTTTGAATTAAGGATAGTTACTGTGAATGGGATCATTGTCGATGCTGGAAAGTTTAAGAATGCTGGAGGGTGTGTGATGATGTTAGGAAGGTCAGGGTGGCTGCTGTGAACTTGTGTGGCCCCTTTGACGGCCTTCCCTATGTTTCATCATTCCTCACTCTGTGTTCCTTCTTTCCATGCCGGAAATCAGAAAACGTGCTGCTCTCTGCTGCCTTCCTGGAAAGCATTAGCACAGATAAACACCTGCACAAACTGTCATGTGCTATAAGGCAGTGCACGTGTGAGGAAAGCCTGTTTTATTGAGTGTGACAACACAGGCAAGAAGCTCTGACATGCAGATGTCGCTGAGGGACCCAGCTCTGCCTGTGAGCACTACAGCTGCGGCCCAGATCAAGTGTGTAAGGTGGACAGACTGTGCAAGTTACTGTGTGGCTGCCCATCAGTAGCTGGTTTTATTCCTAGAACATGCACAGAATGAACTTGGGGAGTCTGGCTGCGTAACTGCTTAGGAGCCTGACTCTCCGACCCATCCAGACACTCTGCAGTCTACCTGATACCCTTTATTACAATCCTGTTTTCCTAGTGAGGCAGGGATTTATTCTATTGTTTGCAACTACAAATACCTATTGAAAGTTTGAACAATAGATAACATTTTAAAGCATTAACATAAAAAGCACAGGCATTTCAACTTTTTTAGCACCAGAAAGGAAGACCAGGAGATGAACCAAGTGACAACAGAGGACCACTTTTAATAACTATTACTGTCCTATCACTTTTCATTCTGGAATGGAAAAAATTACAGGTATAAGAGATTCATTTTTCACTTTTATTAACAGAGGTTTAATGGTGATTTCTCAAGGACATAGCATGGTGCCATTCAATCCATAGAATAACTTCCATAATCAAGAACAGTGTAAACTTATAAAGAATAAATACAATGATAAAAAAAAGCCAGTGAGAAAAGAAAGAATATGTAATGTGGGCAGAGCAAATCCTTTCATAGTGAAAATTATTGAGTGGTTCAGCAAATGAAAAAGCAGCAAAATAGTGCTCTGTTAAGTCAGAAAGAGTATTTGTTATTGCTGCTGCGAGGTCTTACTTCACCCATAAGTATAAATATCAAACAAGATCAGGAATTTTTATCTTTGATTTGCTTGGGGAGTATAACTGACTAAGATGAAAACAATAAAAAAATTAAATTCAGTTTTCAAATGGGAATTTGAGATGGCAGAAAGTTTTCAAAATCAGTAAGAAAAAAGGAAATTCTCTCTTTCTGTTACCGTTAGATAACACTTAAGTTCAACTTGAACAAAGAAAAAAGTCGATTTCAGAACCAGTTTTCAATCACTGACTCATTCATCAAACATTTATTCAGCTAAGGTTACTTCCCTGGCATAATGCAAAGCTCTGATCCCTTAGAAACAAATGAGTCTCTTTCTCTCCTCAAAGAGCTACGATTAAGGGAGAAGACAAAAAGCTCATCAGTGAATTTAGAGACACACTTGAAATGCTATAGCAGAAAAAAGTGCTGGCTGACCTGGAGGCCCAAGGATAGATGCCTGAATGAGACCGCTGGGTGAAAGCTAGTCTGGACGAGAGAGCTACAGTCCTGTGAACTTTTCTCCTCACTCACGATCTTATCTTTCTTTTTTATCACTATATTTTATTTATGTTAGATAATAAAGAGTTAACAAAATGGAAGGAATGCTAAAAGAAATTAACCGAAGTAGAATTAGGACTAAGAATTCAACAGAATTAAGAATTTGCAATAAAAGTATTCTTAAAATTAGAATGCATAATAAAATTAACATTTGCAGCCAGTTGAGAAATAGTATATTATTAAATAAATGATATCCAACAATTGCTAAACATTTGGGAATTTTTTTAGTTACCTTTCTAAAAGATGTCACACTAAATACATTACACACTAAATACATTACATAAATTAAAATGTTAAATTCTAACTGAGCAAAACAGCAAGGATTGGGGTAAGCTGGGGAGTTACAATAACTAAGTCTTTGATTTATCACAGTTATAAAAATTAAAGTGTACATCTTATTCTACTTGTATTTTCTCCTGTAACTCTTGAGCTTAGTGAAAAATACAGTTTTTGTTCAACTAAATTAAATTATTGTTCTGGAAAATGTCTGATTTCAACAGAAATTATATTTGTGTAGTACATTTTGTCATTTTGGTAGTATGTAAACTTGAAGATAATTTCCAGTGTCTTTAAGTGACTTAAAATATAAGGCTGTCGTTAAGTAAATGATACAACAATTGTTAGATTCTTAGTTAATTTCTGTGTAAGGTATAATATTGGAAAATTCATTACTGAGTATAATTTTAAGTTTACATACTTTTATTCCTTGTTTTCATATGCTACAAAGATGCTTTTTGGGGGTCTTGTTCATGAAAGTGTTTGTTGTTGCCATTTGCAGGAAGGTGTAAAATGGATGTGAACAGCCACACACAGGTAGCCTGTATTTGTGAGATCTACTCATCTGCAAAATTGTTTGGGTATGACAGACAGCTCCTCATTTTTCACTGCCTAGATATCTCAGTAAAGATATTTCAGTCAGTTTTTGTGATTGAATTTATAATTAATCTAAGGGATAGAGACCACATTAGGAACAATAGTAATAGAGAAAGACAACCATGTGCATTTTTTCCTTTTTAAATTTTTTTTTTTTTTTATTTTTAGAGAGAGGGGAAGGGAGGGAGAAAGAGAGGGAGAGAAACATCAGTGTGTGGTTGCTTCTCACGCAGCCCCCACTGGGGACCTGACCACAACCCAGGCACGTGCCCTGACTGGGAAGCAAACCAGAGGCCCTTTGGTTCACAGGCCCACGCTCAATCCACTGAGCCACACCAGCCAGGGCTGTATTTTGTCCATAGGCAGAGTTCTCATACCTTATGGTCCCTCAGAACCCCTTGTGCTCTGAAACGTAGTGAAGATCCCCCAAAATTGTTTTTTCAAATGAGAATCGTAAGTATTGATATTTATTATATTAAAATTAAAACTGAGAAAACTTTAAAATATTTGTGGATTGATTCGTTAGAAAATAGTGACTGACTCATTGTACATATTGACATAAAACACTATTATTACCAAAACAATTTTCACTTCATTAACAAACTGAGCAAATATCACTGTCCTACACTGGCAGTTAGTTCTAGAATACGGAAGAGCACAATTAAGAAAAGAACTTGTAAGTGGAACTTTGTCTCTGTCCACAATACTTGAATCTAAAAAGAAGTCAGGAAATGTGGAGAAATTTTTCTTGAAGGTTGATCAATTTTGAGGTTCTTGTTTCTTAGTTCACCCATTATTGCCTTTACCTACAGTACAAAATGTTCGAGAGTCATCATTTCATAATTTTACTTTTTAAAAATTATCCTCTAAAGACCCTTAAAATAATAGTGTAAATATTTAGTGATATAGAAGGATAATTCTGATATAGAATGTTTACAAATTAGGTTACAAATACTGGTTATATCAGGAGGCCACATGTGAATTCGGCCATCCCCACCAGGTAAAATGTCTGGTCTGCCCTGTTTTCTCCACGGCCTGAGCAATGCCCACCACACTGCTACACTTTTCCTCTTCCTCCTTTTCTTCTTAACACTGAGCTTCCATTTCTCCTCTTCCTGTACAAAACTCAAATTCTGTCTTACTTATAATTTTTGTCTTATCCTGGCACCATTTTGTTCTTGGCCTGGGATCTTCTTTCACAACCCAAAGGGCCATCGATGATTGGTGTTGTTAGTAGTGACAAGGATGGCAATGGTGAAGATGAGGACAGTGATGATAACTAATGTGTATTGATATTTTGAGCCATGCACTGGCTAAAAAGCTCATATTATTAATTAATTTTTTAATTAAATTTGGAGAGGTGATAATTGGTTAAAAATGTTATATAGGTTTCAAGGGTACCTTTCTATGATACATGATCTGTGAATTGCTCTGTGTGTCCACCACCCAAAACTCAACCCATCTTCCATCACCAGCATGTCGCCAATTTTAAAGTCAACTCCAAGGGGTAGAGATTAATTTGTCCATGTTACAGATGAAGCCAAATGATTTATTAACCTGTCCAAAGTCACAAAGGCAATAAGAAGCTGAGCTGGAATTTGCACCCATGTCATGTGACTTTAAGGCCTATCACCCACTTGTCTTTCTAAAGAAAGACAATTCTTTTCCTCAGAGCAGTTCTGTCACTAGTTTTTAAAATGACATTTTTCATTCACGTTATTTTTGCATCTATACTTGGAAACAATCAAATAATTTCCAATGGGAGCTAAAAGTGATAATTATGTATTATTTTCCCTTCTTTACATTCAAAAATTGTCCATAATTTTTAGCATAAATAAGAGGAAATACCCTTAAAAATTGGATTAAATAAATTTAACTAATGCCATTTTTTCCAATAACATATTTTGAGTGATAATATATCTGCTGGTATAAAAATATTTAGACAAATCTGTATCTATTTTCTGCCCCCTTGAATATATTTTTTCTAATAGCGTACAAAAACTATTTTTAAAAAATACCTCAAACTTTACTCAACCTTTCACAAAACAAAGCTGGATAATCAAAGCCAATGGAATCATTAAATATTTGATCAACACACCAAATTTTAAAACCATATTACCATTACTAAATGGTTCAGTTTCTTGACACATGTCTGCTTTTTTATTATTCACAAGTGATTATTATACTAGATCTTAATTTGTGAAACCTCAAAATATTGCCTAGTATTCAGCTTAATTTTCCTCCCCATCCATGAGAAGACAAATTATTTTAGAGTGAAAAGAAATACTTGAACAATTACATATACTTTTGTGATGTCTCAAGGGAGAGAAGGAAAAGTCGTCTTGGGCGTCTCTGGTATGAAACCGGAGCACCCTTGCTCTCCACGCTGGTGGGAAACGCGCAACAGAAGCACGGTTGTTCTCTTCCACCTTCTGGACTGCTGCAGGCACTAGCAGGCAGCGCGTCCCTCCTCCGCTGGTGTGCAAACCTTAGCCTGATCATTTATTTTGTTCTTTTTACCTTTTTCCATAACGGTTCAAAGCTTGTGTTTACGATGCCATTTCCACTTCAAATTACAGATACTAACCCAATGGTGTTTCGAGACTTATCCAAAATAGTACAGAAATACACCATACACAGAGTTTGAAATTGAATAAATACCATTCAGGTGAACTTAATTATTCAGGTAATTTTTGTTACACATCTCTCAATGTAACTAAAATCTACTAAGGATGATAAATTGTGGCTTTAAATCAAGAAGCTAGGGCTTATTTGTGAAATACATCTAGTCACATTTTTTCACATGGGCTATTACACTGAGTAACTGAGATCTAAATAGGTGCATTAGAGGCCTACCTTTAGAATAGTTTTGTTATTTTAATCTGCTAGGAAACTAAAAGAAAGAACATAAAATATAACAACCTCACAAATGTGAGTGCTGAATGCCAGCCAAGTTGAAAAGCCTGAAAAAGGAATATTAAGACTCTAGAAACATAGGTGAGTAGCAAGAATTCATTAAGAACCATGCAAAAGAGAGAGAGGCGAGAGAATCTTAGCTGTCAGGGAAGAGGCTGCGAAGAAAACTGTTGATGTTCTCAGTGATAACATTGACTGCTTCCCCTTCTCAGGAAAGGAACTACATTAGATACAAGCCCGCACTGATGCTAAATTGGATTTATTTAGAAAGAAATGGAACTTCATGGGCCATATGGGGAAAACTAACAGAGAGAAACAATTGATCTCTGAGAGTTGGAAAATGACAGCATAGAAATGGCTCCACAGATTTGCTGACCTGAGGAAACCTCTCGCCTGGGGTCATTCTTAGACTGAATCAGTGGTAGAGAGAATACACGCTTGCATTCTGGGAAGAAAGGGGAACAAGATCTGAGAAAGGGAGACAGATGGAGGGGTGGGAGAGAGAGAGGGGAGTTGAAAACAGCTCTGAGAGAGGATTGCACTGAAGTATGACAAAAAACAAAGAAAATGTGTACTTTGTAATTCTTTTCTCTTCTCTTCTTGAGATAACAGGAATAGAACAGGCATTGAGAGATTATTAGCCCCTTCTAGCATGAAAAAAGTAAACATAGAACTTTAGAATATGCAAACTAACACAAACATGCTAATAAAAAAATACCCCATAACAAATTTCTATTTGAAAGATTATGTGATCTGAAGCATTAGAAAAGAATTTTCTATATTATGTTTCTAGTCAGTCATAAATATTCTGATTTTCTATTAAATTACTTCAGTCTTTGAATTTCATTAATATACTTTGAAGAATAGAAAACTATGCACTAGACATAAAATAAAATACATCATTTTCTGCCCTGGCTAGTGTAGCTCAGTGGATTGAGCGTGGGCTGGGAACCAAAGGGTTCTGGTTTGATTCCCCGTCAGGGCACATGTCTGGGTTGTGGGCCGGGTCCCCAGTGAGGGTCATGTGAGAGGCAACCATACATTGATATTTCTCTCTCTCTCTGTCTCCCTCCCTTCCCCTCTCTCTAAAATAAATAAATAAAAAATAAAAATAAAATAAAATACATCATTTTCTGACTTGAAATGGAAATAAATTTTTCCACAAGATGTAACTAGTTCCCAAATTGCCAATGGTTAATTGATGTTTATTTTGTCTCATAATTTCAATAATATTTAAATTTTAGTAACTTACTTTTTGATCCATTCATTTATTGATGGGCACTTAGGTTGAGCATTATGCTAAGTGAAATCAGCCAGGCAGTGAAAGACAAATACCATATGATTTCACCTATATGTGGAACCTAAGCAACAAAACAAACAAGCAAGCAAAATATAAGCAGAGACACTGAAATTAAGAACAGATTGACAGTAACCAGAGGGAAGGTGGGAGAGGATAATGGGGGGAAAACAGGGAAGGGATTTCAGGAACATGTATAAAGGACGCATGGACAAAACCAAAGTGGAGTAGGATCAAGGTGGGAAGTAGGGATGGCTGGGGTGGGGGCAGTAGTGGGGGGAAATGGAGACAACTATACTTGCACAACAATAAAAAATAAATAAATAAATAAATGTATTTGAGTAACTTACAGTTCTTTCATTCATTCCCTTATTTAGCTAGTTTAATTGTTCTTTAATATTAACAATGATCTTTTAATAATAATTATTTGTCTTTCTAAAAAATAGTCTAAAAATACACCTTACAACCGGCATTGAGCTATATTGCAGAAAAAAGAAGATAATGACTTTTGCCTGTTGTCCTAACTTTACAAGTTACAAATACAACCAGATTAATGGCAGGAAGATTATTCATTTTGGAAAATGTCCCCACCAATATCTTTGACCCTCTAGCCTTATGATTGTCTAGGAAACTCTTTGATGATAGTTGCAAAAGTTGTTCTAATAAACAAGTCTTTAATATCATCTAATGTTTAATTATCTGAAATTAACATAAAATAGCATTTATTGGTAAGCTTTTGTTATCTGTTATGAGTAATCTTCAAAATTAATCACATTTCCTCTTGGCTCACCAAAAGGATAATGTAATTAACCTGGCCTCTCATGACCATTCCCTGGAGTTCCTCCAAAAATAGAATTTTAATTTGATTCTTAGTTTCTGTTTGTCCAAATGTTCAGTGAACTTTTTAACTTGCTGTGGGCGTGTGTGTGTGTATGCATATGCATGCTTTTATTCTCGCTTTAGAAATTACTCCGGGTGCTGCTGTCCTGCCCTGATTTTGCCTGAAAATCAGACTACCTTGCCTTTATCCTGTATATGAGATGAACATTTAGTCTCAAGACATTCTTAATTCTTCTTCCTTCATAAAATGAGCATCTCTTTCCCATCACAAGTCACAAAGTTATCGCTGGGTCATAGACACTGACCAAGGCAAAACAATCTTTCTAAAATAGCCCAAGACATTGAATACAAGTTAAACTTTAGAAAAAAAAAGTTGAAATTAAAGTGCAACTTGAGTCTATGCTTAAACTAAGAGAACACTTTTATATGCAATGTATTATGTGGTCCACTGAGGTTTTCCCCTCTGAATTGTTTGTCTACACTGAGAAAGCTAAGATGGAGAATAAAATCCAACCCCATTTGTAAATTTTCTAAAACTCACCATCTCTATTGAGCCTCTACTTTTGTGCTGGATACTATGAAAGTTTCTAATGAAGTGAAATATTTTACAGTCAATGATAAGGTGATAAGCAAATAAATAATTTAATAAAATAAGATTGACACAGGTAAAGCACTAGTGTGCAGTTCTATCTGTGGAGTAGGGCCTCAGAAATTCTCCCCGAAGAAGAAGCTGCTTGAGGTTTTTTTTGTAAATAAGTTATCTGGATTGATAAGAGTAGAAGAAGAACATAACATCTAGGGTATATACCTTGACTTTTAAAAAATTTCCAATTAATAAAATTGTCTTTTTTAAAAAAGATTTTATTTATTTATTTTTAGATAAAGGGGAAAGGGAGGGAGAAAGAGAAAGAGAGAAACATCAAGCTGTGGTTGCCTCTCGTGCACCCCCTACTGGACACCTAGCCCACAACCCAGAGATGTGCCCTGACTGGGAGTCAAACCAGCAACCCTTTGGTTCCAAGTTCAGCGCTCAATCCACTCAGCCACACCAACCAGGGCATCTTATTGTTTTTTAAGAAATGTAAATTAGTTTGGTTGGGCTGAAGCATAGGCTGTAAAGGAACAGGGGAAAAACTGAAAAATAGCAAAAGCTAAAGAAGCTAGCTCTAAGCAGATGATAGATCCTGGAGGGTCATATATACCACACCAAAAAGTGTGAATTTTGTGCTGCCAAATAATGGATATCAGCAAATATTTTTATTCATGAGAGGAAAATGTTGCATTTGTTTTCTGATAGAGCCTTTGTCTGCAATGTAGACTATGAATTGGAAAAGGGGCTGCTATTGACAGACAGACAGGTGCACCCACAGTCCTGGTAGGAAGTGATGAGTGCATAGGCTATAATGGCAGTCATTCAGGTAGAGAGGAGGAGTTAGATATGACATATGTAAAGGAGTAGAATTTATAGGACTTGGTGATTGATTGCCTGTGGGTTTAAGGGCAAGGTAGCTATCTAAATTATTATCCCTGAAGCAGAATTTGAGAGACTGGGTGAATAATGACAAATATTTGGAGGAAGACAATGTTATCTTTCTATTTATGTGTATGAGGTATTTCGAGGCTATTTATAGATATCTGTATATGCTCTTGTATATACCAATCCAGAGTTTAGAGGATACAATTGTACAGAAAATATAGGTTGCTTTAATAAATATTCACTGAGCATTTATTATTTATCAGGTAGTGGTTTGGGGGATGC
>PVJI01016253.1:0-38750 GCA_004026765.1 Micronycteris hirsuta
GCCTTTTCCGCCAGTCTCGGCCCTGCTGGTTCCCACTGGCCTCTCCAGTTACGCCGCCGGCCTGCGAGGTTCACCGGTTGTCGGGGTCGTGTTTTGTTTAGGCGCTCCCGGGGTGAGTCCCTCCGGGCAAACTGCCTCTCACTCCACTCCTCTGCTCGTTTCTGCCCCGCTTACCGGCCTGGATGTACGTCCTCCCCAACTTCCTGGGTGTCGGACTTCCCTTCAGTTCGATTCTGTCCGTTCTGGTTGTTTATTTTTCGCTATTGAGTTCGTTGTTTAAACTCTCTGGTTGTGAGCGGCGGTGCAGTGCGTCCACCTACGCCGCCATCTTGGCGGAAGTCCTGGTATTTTTTCCTCGTGTTGTCCTCGGTGGGTGGTCTTGCACGCACCCTGTCCTGGAGACCCTGGTCCAGAGGACCTAGGACTGGCTGAGAATTCACCGGGTGGGCCGTGATGGACAGACACACTGTTCCCAGCAGTTCTGAGGCTTCGTGTGCAGGCCTTCCTACCACCGTAGCGCGGAGACCCCCGTGGTGCTACAGCCACGTGCGCTTTCAGGTCTCCTTTCATTTGGACTTGGCAGCGGCATTCGACAGCACCCCCACCTGTTCTGAAAGGTTTGCTTCCCTAGGGCGGCGGGGACGCAGACACAGTAAAGGTCTGTCTCGTCTCTTCTCCTTCCTGGGCTTGTGTCCTGTTGTGTTGCCTGCCTGACCTCTCCACGGCCTGGCCCAAGGCCCTCTTCCCGTGCGGCCCGCCCTCCTCAGGCCACCTGACCCAGACCCTGTCCTTGCATTTCTGCCATAAGCCACAGTTCACAGTCCTGTCCTTCCAGACCCCTACCTGGAATCCACACCATCCGCTGTCAGCCTCTCCTGAGGCGCTCACTTTCCTTAAGGAGCGACGGCGAGGTGTTCGGAGACCCAGCGTCACAGCAAGGCCGCCAGTGCCCGCTGCGCCTGCTCTGCGATCACCCACGCGCCCGTTCGTCTTGCTTGTGACTTCATCTTTTCTCTCCTTTTCTTCTTCCTTTCTAGATTCTTCCCTCTGTACACCATCCCCCCTTTCTCCCTATTGTGAATGAACACTGAGCAGCAGCATCAGATAAGAACAAAGATTTTCTTGTTACGTTGTTTGCGGCAATGCTGCGGAGACTGGAGCATTCTCAAGTCTCTTTCCTCCCCCATTCCTGGCGATGGGTCGACTCGGTTCTGGGGGTTCTGGGCCGCGTGTGTTCAGTCGCACTCGGCTCCCAGGAGCCTGCGTGCTGAGCGGACACGCTGTGCAAAAATACGTGCTGAAGTAGTAAAGCGTCGTTCATAAAACTTGGGACCTCAGACTTTTAGAGATAATTTACACTGGATACATGTATGTTTTATGCAGTGCTGACCTTGAAGTCCTTTAGCTTCATCTCTCTACACAGAGGGAAGTTAGAAACAAATTTCAATTCCAACAAAATTCAGGGCCCCCAGAGAGAAGAAATCCTAATTGTGCTCCTCGAAAATACCTGGGGAGTGGGTCAGAGTCTCGGGTGGGAGGTTGTGCGGGTGGCGAAGAGCCACTAAGGGCAGACCAGCGGGTCTCGCCGCTGGGGTCAGCACCCTGGTCCCGCCCTCGCTCTGTGTTCCGTCCAGAGCACCGGGCTGGGCCCCCTGGGGGCAGCAGAGCAGGGGTTCAAGTGGGGAGTTGAGAGGCGCTCCTCGGACCCTGGTATGCTCTCCTGGGGGTGTCTCTGAAGCTGGGCTTGAGCCCAGACTCGGTCCCCGCACCTCAGCGCAGGTTTGCTTTCAGGTCACGTGCGTGAGAGAAGACATTTTTCCAGCTAAATAGAGATGTCAGGAATGTGTCGCCATTCATTAACAGTTTAAAAATAAAGCCTGTCTGAAGTCAGTCAAGTCCTGCTCTGAAACCCGTTACCTTTTGATGGGTCGATGCTGTTTCCCTGCCGTTGTCGTGTTAGGCTGCATAACAAACTCCTTGGGCGCATAAACAACAGACCTGGGTTTCTCCAGGTTCCCACGGCCTCTTCCCACCTTGCAGACACCCTCTCGCTCGGCCCGCACATGGCAGAGGGGGGAGAGCGAGCAGAGCTCTCCCGTGAACACCGGCCCCTAGGACCACCCCCCCCCCAGCACCTCCACTAAATTAATCACCTCCCAGAGGCCCCGCCTCCAAACTCCATCGCACTGGGGGGGGGGCTGCAGTGAGTGGATTTGGGGGGGACCCGCTGTGGTTCATAACTATCACTTATGCAGACCTTGAGTAAGTCGGGGTTGGGCCTCACAGGGTGATGGTCGGGCCGTAATTGTGGGGATCACACAAGATGGCGGCCAGGCTGGAACCTGGGGGATCACCAGCCAACCATCTACCCCGCCAGAGGCACAAGTGACTGGCCTGCATGGTACTTCAGGGCGGCCGCGTGTCCTTCGGAAGTAGTGTTTCTCTTATTTCCTCTGTCTCACTTCGTTTCTGTAATGTGAGCGTGAGTTCGAGAGCTCTGTTTTATTTTGGTCGGTGTCTGTTTGGATCATATTCCCCATAGACGTTTCTTTTTTTCTTTCCTAATTTTTTTGAATGTTCATTTACAGTGGACACACGGCTGTGTGTGAGTGTCAGGTGCACACCCCAGGGATTAGAGGCTGTGCAACTGAGTGGCCGTCACGGTCCATCTTGTGCCATCTGACACCGTGTCGATACTGCAGTGCTGACTCTGTCCCCTGCGATGCACTTCTGTCCCCGTGATGCTCTGTGACCCCCAAACTTGTGCTGCTTGCCGTGTTGGTTTTGGAGAGAGACAGACGTTGGTTTGCTGTTCCACTGGTTCACGCTTTCTGTGCTGGAATCGTGTCCCCAGACTAGGGATCGAACCCACCACCGTGGCACGTTGGGGCCTTGCTCTCACTGCTCGAGCTACCCAGCCAGGGCTGCTTGCTCGTTTGTTTTGTTTTTTAGATTCCATTGTTGATAGATATGTATGTATTGCCATTTTATGCATATTTTCATCTTCCTAAAGAAGACACTTTAACATTTCATGTAACACTGGCTTGGTGGTGATGAACTCCTTTAGCTTCTTGTCTGGGGAGCTCTTTACACGACCTTCGATTCGAAATGCCAGCTTTGCTGGGTAGTGCAGTCTTGGTTGTCGGTCCCCGCATTTCATCACCTGGAGCTGTTTCTTGTCAGTCCCTCGTGGCCTGCAAAGGCTCTGTTGAGAAACCCTCTGACGATGTTATGGGAGCTCCCTTGTAAGTAACTAACTGCTTTTCTCTTGCTGTTTTTAAGATTCTCTCTGTCTTTAATCCTTTGCAATTTAATTATGTGTCTTGGTGTGGGCCTCTTTGGGTTCATCTTGTTTGGGATGCTGTGCTTTCTGGACTTGCGTCTGTTTCCTCCACCAGCTTAGGGAAGTTTTCTGTCATTATTCTTCCACTTAGGATGAGGTTTTCCGTTTCCGGCGCCCCCACGATGCAGATGTTCGTATGCCGGACGGTGTCCCATGGGCTCCTTAGACTAGGCAAACCTGCCTGTGGGGAAAGCACTCTGATGCCCTGGTGTGTTGCCCTGTTTCAGGGAGCCGAGGCGATGGTTCTGGAGAGCGTGATGTTCGCCATTCTCGCGGAGAGGTCGCTGGGGCCAAAGCTGTACGGCATCTTTCCACAAGGCCGCCTGGAGCAGTTCATCCCGGTAAGATGTGCGTGTGACTGTGGGTTCACGTGTCCACCGTCACGAAGTGGAGTCTTTGTCTCGTGGCTGCGGGAGCCTGAGGTGCTGGAGCTGAAATAGTAAATGTGTCCTATGTTCTTAAACTATCTGAAATAAAGAAAAACCAAATTTCTGTTGCATTTGCATCAGATCATCTGTCTTTCCTGCAAAGATATGTTTCTCCAAACCAAAAATGTATGTGAGACCTAACATCCGTTGTCCCCTAAAGCCGCCTGCCCTGTAACGTCCCCTTCTGCTTGTTCCTCTCACCTGAGGGGACTCACCTGCCGGCTGCGCAACACCTGGCCCTGACCGCTCCAGGCCACCTCTCTGGTCTCCACCTGTGAGGCCACCACTGTTCTCTGCCCTGGTTGCTGCTGTCCTCCCTCTCTGTGGGGCGCCTCCCTGTCCCCGTGTGCCCGCCAGGCTCCTCTCCCATTTCAGGGCCTGGCTCTGGCTCTGTTTCTGAGTCTGTTGCTGGCCTGAGGCACCGCTAATGTTGCTGTAACACCTTCTAGCCCAGCCTTGTTTGGAGCTAAGGACTCCCCGCACCCCGCCCAGAGGGCCCTGGCCTGGGAGCGCCTGTTAAAGTGAGCATGGGTGTGGGCGGTAGCTCCTTTGGGTGCAGATGCTGAGCCTTGCTGGCCTGCGTCCCCCTTGCAGCCAGGCCTACAGGTGTGGAGAAGGGTGCCCGCTCTGAACCTGAGCAAGCTCCTTGAGCACTGGGGTTACTTGTGGCTGCTTTTCCAGGCCCTGCCTCGCATGGCGTCTTAGCCACTTGCGTGTGCACAAGGACGCCTGGTGAGGGGACACTCTGCTGGCCAGGACTCTGCCTGCGCCCAGCTGGGGGCTGCAGGGGGCTTCCTTTGTCTAATCCCACAGCGGTGCGGTGTGTGCCAGCCGCTGCCTGGGGCCGCTCAGACTAGCGGATGTCACTCACTCCACCAGAGTTCCCCTTTAGTTCTTTCCTTGGCATGTGCCTTGGAACCTGGTTGTAGTTTTCTTTACGTTTTTCCCAGGAAAGATAGTAAATCTGTCTGGCATGAGAGTCAAATGAGGTCATAAAAGTATTTGAAAGAATTTTACAAATATAAGACTTCATGTGTTTACAAGTGGCAGCATGGTTGCATCTTAAAAACAGTGTTGATTGATAAAGTACAACTGCAGAAGATTGCACGTAGCATCATTCTGTTTTAATAAAGCCCAGTAGGTGCAGGTTAAAACTTGCTTCATATGTACATGGCAGTAAAATTCTCTTTTCAGAAAAAGTGGGGAGCCACTGACCACGGCTGGGCCCGCCCTGTGGGGGCAGGGCTGCCGCTCGGGCTCCGGCTGCGTGCTGGCCCGTGTGTTGTCTGTAGTGGCGCGTTCTGGAGAAGTTCTGTTGCAGTACCAGGGGGACCGCTGGGAAACTGCTGACGGGTACCTGGTCTGGCCACAGAAATGGTGATTTCACTTTGCTAAGCCTGATTCCGTGTGTTATTTCCAGGTTGGCTCTCGACCGTGGCATGGGGCAAGGTGAACCCCACCTTTCAGCGGGCACAGGAGGGCAGTGGCCTCTAGGAATGGGAGACAGTCCCATATGTCCCTCCCTCTGTGCAGGGACAGAACTCAGGACACAGATTTCTTCGTCTCTGAGCATGTTAGCTCTACATTTCCTGTGTTGCCAAATTACTGCTATTTTCCAGCAGCTCTGCAAGCTGAGTGAGTTGCCTTAATTAGTCCTTGGTGTCCTGCTACTAGAAGCCCTGTCCCTGTCACGTGTCATGGCCACTCGTGGAGGACCCAGAGTTGAGGGGAACGCTGAGCCCGGTACTCTCCTTGGGCCTCGGCCCCCACGGTAGGGCACCACCCGTGGGGAGACGTGCTGGTTAGGTGCCGGCCCAGAGCCTTGTCTGCGTCGTCTGCACTGGCTCGTCTCAGGGCAGCCCCGTCAGGGACTTCCTGTCGTGCTGGCGTTCACAGACACCGGAGGACGAGGCGCAGAGGGGGCCATGGGCCCTCGGCTCTGTGGCTTTGACACGAGTATGGAAGCCAGAAGTTGAGGAGGGTTTCCAGCTTGGGGCGTTCACTCTTAACCCCTGGGCTGCCCCACTCTGGGTTTTCGGAGAACTGTCTTGGGGTGTTCGTGGGGGGCAGTTCGTGTGGGGAAGACAGACTGAGCGCCGCACGAGCAGTTGTGGAATGCCAGTCACGCGAGTCTGGCCGCAGGCTTCATTAGGTAGCTGGGGCTCAGTCCCACCGGCTGGGCCCCTGTTCTTTGTTGAGAGCCTTCTCTGTGCTGGGCTAGGTGGGTGCTGGGGACACCCTGCAAATAGTGGGACACGACCCCACTGCGGGGGCCAGTGTGGACTGCTCCAGCTGGTAAAGGAGCTGGGTGCCAGGCCACCGATGAGCTGCTGGAGACCTGCAGTGTTAGCCGCGGGAGGGCGCGTCCACTTTCAGTGTTAGGCAGAGCGAGCAGAGGGCAGAATCACTGACTAGATGTGAAACGCCTTTCTCTCTCGATTAAAAGGGTTTGAAGTGAAAGTAACATTTGAAGGTGGCCAGCCCCACACTAAGAAGTGCCTGGGCCCTGGCTGGTGTAGCTCAGTGGATTGAGCGCGGGCTGGGAACCAAAGGGTCGCCAGTTCGATTCCCAGTCAGGGCACATGCCTGGGTTGCGGGCCAGGTCCCCAGTGAGGGCCATGTGAGAGGCAACCATACATTGCTGTTTCTCTCCCTCTCTTTCTCCTCTCTTCTCCTCTCTCTAAAAATAAATAAAATCTTTAAAAAAAAAAAAAAGGAAGTACCCAGGCAATTGCTGGGTCACCATCTTCAGGCACAGAGGCCGTTCTTAAGGGAATTTTGTGCACTGGCTTGAGACTCAGGTACCCCACAAAACCTGGCTTTTTGTTCTCAAAGACTGTGTGAGCTCCCACTTCCTAGGTCACCTGGACAAATGCTGTTTTCCGATGCCCTTTTTTGTTTCAGAGCCGGCGACTAGAGACTGAAGAATTAAGTTTGCCTGCTGTTTCTGCAGAAATAGCGGAGAAAATGGCCACATTTCATGGAATGAAAATGCCATTCAATAAGGAACCAAAATGGCTCTTTGGAACGATGGAGAAGTAAGTGGGCAGCCCCTTGGCTCTCACTTAGTTTTACGTGGGCAGCCCCTGTGATGCGGGGCGAGCACAGCCGGCCCCGGTGGGAGGGCCCCCGGGTCTGCTGGAGTGCAGCCGCGAGCTGGTGGCGTCTGCCTCGCGACTGGGTCTTTGTTGCATGTCAAGTCAGTTCCTGAACCGGGACGGAAGACTTGTTTGCAGAGATGCCACTGAACAGACGGGCAGGGGGTCTGCTTCCCAGAGCGCCCTGAGCCCAGGCCCACCCCTCTGTCCCCGTCACGGAGACCAGGAGCCCTGCGAGTGCGTGGTTCCATGTGACTTGAGCCCAAGGACAAGCCGCCGTGAATTGAGTAATGCTTTTTTGTCCCCCCTTTTCGCAAGATATTTAAATCAAGTGCTGAGAATTAAATTTACCGGGGAAACCAAAGTGAAGCAGCTCCACAGACTCCTCAGTTACAACCTGCCTTTGGAACTGAAAAACCTGAGGTGAGTATTTGGTTCCATTTTCGGACTCGGAAAGTACATCTGTCCAAAACTTTAAGTATTCCTTAGTCGCTAAAACGTTATCAGTCACTTACTTATTAAGCGTGGCCTCAGGTCTGGCATTTATGCTGGTTCTGCAGGATGGGTTCAAACAGTGGAGTTTGTCACCGGAGTTAGTTTTATACGAGTGACATCACTCTCTGGTCATCCACGAAGGTTTCGAGGCCAGGGTACAGTTCCATCAGGGTGATCAGTGACTAGGGCAGTAGGTTTCTTCTGAAACAAAACCCAAACGGCCTGCCGTGGTGGCAGCCGGGGAGTGTCATCCAGTGAGGGGAACAGTTCAAGCTTTGTGGGGGTAACAGGAAGAAACTTGACATTGCTCTCTGAGGAGACGCCACCTGGAGTTTCGGGGGTGCAGGCTCCTGGCATCCTTCCCCCGAGTGGGAGCACGCACGCCTCTGAACCCTCAGTCTTGGAGGGCCTGCCGGGCGGAAACAGAACCGAGGCATTCCCCGGGGAGCTTCTGTTGCGTCGAGGAAGACGGAAACCATAGACGGGCAGGGAGGGGTGTGCTGTGGTCGGCGGTCGGACCTTGGGTTGGGGACTGCGGGGCAAGGGGCAGCTGCGTGGGGGGACCTCCAGGAGGGGACCGCGGAGCAGAGCAGGAGCACCGGTCCTGCCGCCCGTACTTGGGCCTGCCCCACGTATGACAGAGTTTTCACAGTTCTCATGACAAGCATCGCCCCGAGCTGCGGGCTGGCTCAGAGTGCCGACCGGTGCAGGCGTGCTGGGAGCGCAGGGCTGTCTGCACTGGCGGCTCGCGGGCGTGGCAAGTAACAGCGGACCCTCCCTTCCAGGTCCTTGCTGGAGTCCACTCCGTCTCCGGTGGTGTTTTGTCACAACGACTGTCAGGAAGGTAAGAGCTGCCGCCCACAGCGCATGCGCGCTGAGAGAGAGTCTCCGGTCCGGGTGTGGTGGGTGCAGGGTGTCCGGGGAGGGGAGGGTCGAGGCGTGACGGACGACTGGATCACAGCCACACGTGACGTTCTGTGTAACTGTGAGAAAGAAAGAGGGTGAGTTTCATACAGACCAACAGGAAGGTCTTAGGAAAACATGTTAGGGTGTCATCCCGTTTCTGTAAAAAACTATACTGGTAGAAAAAATCAGAATATTCGCCGAACTGGGAGCTGGGGGAAAGGCTTTAACCCCCCAAGGCACCTGGCTCCTTCCCCATTTGACGCCTTTCTGTCCGTGGGAGCGGCACAAGGACAGGTGCCTCCCGGGCAGCGCTGGGGTCCCGCCCTCCGCAGCGAGCAGCGAGCAGGTCTGGCACGCGGCCAGTTTTGTGTGAGGGAGGTCAGCTGGCCGGTGATGGCGGGCGTGTGGGGGGAGGACGGGGTGCGAACGAGCTGTCTGTTTACTGAGTTCTGCTCCTGGGCGCATCTGCCTCCACTTCTTGTCATCGCCGCTGGGAACAGGAGGCGCGTGCTGAACAGCCTGGGAGCGGTGCCTCCTGCACATCCCTGGACGGGGAGTGGTCAGTGCTGGCCCACTGGCCCCTGGAGGCTGAGATGCTGAACCCTGTGTAGACTAGGGGGCAGGGTGGGGGTGGTCCCAGCACGCAGGCCTGAGGGGCCAGTGAGGCGGCTGGCTTGCTTCTGGCCCAGAATCCAGTCCTAAAGGAAAAACGGTTGTAGGAATGCTGCCTGTAGTCCTCTTGGGAAGAAAACCCAGCGACGGCAAAGCTGTGGGGCCAGGAGCGGCCTGCAGAGCCCTGTGGTGGCTGAGCTAACCCCTGGCATCCTCACTGGGAAGCACCGGAACCCAGCTTCCCAGCGTCCCAGCAACCCTCAGGGCTGCTAGGGGTTCAGGGTAGCCAGGGCTCCAGTGTGCCAAACAGGCGTTTCCTTCGTGCCCCATGTGAAATGCTGGGGAAGCGCTGCCCCAGAAAACCGAGGGAGCGCCCAGGGCTGCGCTCCTCTGAGGCTGCTGTCACCAGATGGGGACTCGGGGCCTTCCTCTGAGGGCCAGGCCCCTGGGGCAGTGCCATGCCCAGTGCCAGCCAGGACGGCTGCCGTCGTCACTCGCTGGCTGTGCTGTTCAGGACTGCGGCCTTCGAGTGTAAAACCCACCCAGAGGAAACCTCACCTCATCCAAACCTCTCTGCAGGCAACATCTTACTGCTGGAAGGGAGGGAGAATTCTGAGAACCAGAAACTGATGCTCATCGACTTTGAATACAGCAGTTACAACTACAGGTAGCACGTTAAAGTGTTTTTATTTCCATATTGTTTTGTTTGAATACACCTGTGAAACAGTCATGGGGGAAATAGGTAACAGTACCATTCTAAGTTCACGTTTCTTCTGGAAACCGACGCTTTCTGTGCCCGTGCCCACGATGGCCGTGTGTGGCGGTCCTTAGCTTCTGTTGGAGGGAGCGGGGCTCACGGGTGATTTCCCTTCCTAAAAGTACCGATTGCTGGGGATGCTCTCAACAGAGCTGAGTGGCAGGTCGGGTAGTGCTCTGCTGCTTCCCTTGGCTGTGATTCTGATAACAGCCCCATGGGCTTTCCCTGTCCTGTCCTGTCCTGTCCCTGAAGCAGGTCCCCTCTCGGGACCTCAGGGAGCCCAGCTTGTTGCTGTGAGGGATGCTTGTGACCCCGCCTCTCTCTTTCTGCAAACAGCGGCCTCGAGGTGGCCAGGCCGCCTCATTCTACACGTGTTATCTCTTTTTCAGGGGATTCGACATTGGCAACCATTTCTGTGAGTGGATGTATGATTACACCCACGAGAAGTACCCTTTTTTCAGAGCAAACATCCTGAAGTTCCCCACGAGGAAGCAGCAGGTGAGCGCTGGGGCTGGTGCGCTGGTCAGTTGGGAAATTACCCAGGTCAGTTTCATGCAGTCAGTGTGGTTACACCTGCAGTTTTGAAGATATCCTTAAACTGTGAATGGTTAAGCAAACCCTTTAAACGTTTTTTTTTTGTTGTTAAGTGTAGGCAGAAACTTGTTTTTTGATTCCGGCTCTGCCAGAGAGGAGGGCAGCCTCCTTTGCAGTTCTTTCTAGTTTTTCTAGAAAACGCAGCCTCTGTTTGTGTTTTGGCTGTCTCCGTGCGGGTCCCCGACTCCCATCTGTTTCCTGCTCTGCAGAGAGAAGTGCGCTCAGGCACCACGAGTTAGGAGCTGTGGCACTCTTACGGTCCTCCTTCCTGTCCTGAGTTAGGGGGTCCAGGGACGGGGACTGTCTCCCGCGAACCCCTGTCTTCATTCCCAGCCCCCGCTGCAGCCGGTTTGAGGAGGGGTGGGAAGCAGTGTGCGAGTCAGCGGGCCCGGGGAGAGCTCCAGGCCCGCCTCTGTGCACCTGTGGCAGGCTGCCGCTCCGCCACCGTCGTCCTGGGCCGTCCTGCTGGGTGGAAGCGTTCGCAGAGGCTGGGGCGAGGGCAGGGGTGTGTCTGCCTGCCGCCCGCTGAGCAGGGGTTTCGCTGGCGACCCACACTCGAGGGGCGGCCGTTTAAGTGTAGGCTTGTTGTGTTGCTCCTTCTGGCCGTAGTTGAAGGCTGTGCCTGAGGACCTTGAGCGTCTCCCAGGTGGCCAGGACGGTCTGGACCTCGTGGTCGTGCTGTTCGGGAAGGAAGCGTGGGAGACAGTGGGAGAGAGCCGGGGGTGGGGGGAGCCCACAGCAGCAGTCTCCCGTACTCGGCTCCCTGCCGGGCTGCTTTGGGGGTGAGGACTCCCGAGCCAGCAGGGTCTTCCTTCAGTGAGCAGGTAGTTTGCATGCTGGGGGACACGCAGCTGTAACCACTGCTGCGCAGCGTGGAGACTGAAGGAAGTTCGCATTTCTTGTTTTCTGGGAGGTTTTAAAAATCACGTCGAGGTACTGATCTTTGTCAGGTGACCTCATAGATGCAGAAAGGGCAGCTTGTGCTCTTCCCTCTTCAGTTTGTTACCAAGTTGTTTTCAGATGCAAACCGTCTGGAGTTTCTGCAGTGAGGGTTGGAGTGAGCTGTGTCAGACCTGTGAGTGTCTGGGCCCTTTATGTTTGCTTTAAATGACTTCGTCTGCTCTTGGAATCAGAATTATAGTAGTCTTTTAAAGTGAGCTGAATCTCCGTTAGTATTTTCTGGGACACGTTTATATGAGATGAAGGGTATCTGTTCTTGGAAAGTTTGGGGACCTTGCTTGTCATGCGGTCTGGGACCTGGACTGTTTTGGAGGGAGGACCATTGATTCTGCTCCGTTAGGGTGTCGATCAGTCGAACTTAAGTTCTCTGTCTTCGTTTGCCAGGTTTGGCATTCAGTGTGTCCCAGCGATTAGCCCTGCTCGTGCGGTGGCTCGGGCCTGGGGGTTAAAACCGAGTCTGCTGGGAGTTGAGCCCCAGAGCCCCACTGCTGGCTGTGACTCCCCGGTGGTTCTGCACCTCGGTGTCCTCGCCTGTAGAAGCTGTTCTCGTGTGAAGAGTGAGTTAGTGCAGGAACGAGCCCCAGATAGTGCTGCACCAGGATTAGTGGGCACCGGCACACGCCCTCCTGTGCGGCGCCCTCCAGGGTGTGGGCCCCTCCGGAGCCCTGCCTACGACAGTGCTTGGGCCTGAGTGATGCTTTCGGGTCGTGCTGTGTGAGAGCCGGCTTGAGAGGAGGACGGTGGCAGAGGCCACGCAAGGAAAGGAGGCAGAGGGAGATGGGGAGACATTCCAGCCAGGTAACCAGCTAGCGAGGGAAGGGCGATCGACAGCCATTCCCTTGCTTACAAAAGAAGGCGTCAGTGATGTGCCTTTTCAGGGACTTCCTACCTTCTGATTCGTGTGTGGACTAAATATGTGGAACCTGGGACAACCCTAGGTAAACTGTCTCGTCTCCAAACCAAAATTAGATGTTGCCACTTCATGAGCGTAAGTGGGTAAAAACCACGGCATCTTGGTCGGGGTGTGCGGCCTGTGGTCTGCGGGCCGCACACAGCGCAGGTGGCTAGGAGGACAGCCCGGCACAAAGTTGTCGATGAAAACCTGAGGAGGTTTTTGGTGGGATGACAGGTCACAGTGTGTTCACTGTGTGTCCCAAGACAACTCTTCTTCCAGTGCGTCAGAGGAACGCCAAAAGATTGGCCGCCTCTGCCCTGGAGCCTGGTGCCTGGCTGCTTCACGATCGCACGGGGCGACGCGTGAATGTGGGTTAGAATGAAAGAGCCGTTCTGGCTAAATGACTTCCTGCAGAGTAGCCTTGTTTCCTTTTTACCTCCCTCGTCAGCTCTGCGGCCCAGAGCCCGCTAGAGCACTGGCGTCCCCCGGTGGCCACTCCTGATGAGGGGCCTCCAGGTCCCCGCCCCGGGCTCCGGGCGTGCGGGCCCCTCCGCCTGACCCAGATGCGTGTGCTTCACGGTGGCTTTTCACGTGACTGTCACTAACCCTTGCTGGTCCTTCCTTGTGTTTTTTTTTTTTTTCTTAGCTTCATTTTATTTCCAGTTACTTGGCCACATTCCCAAATGAATCTGAAAACCTCAGTAATGAAGAAAAGGCCGCTATGGAAGAAGAAATGCTGGTTGAAGTCAATAGGTAATGTTTCTCCTTTGCTGATTTGTAAAGATAGCCGACCTCCGGCACAGGGGACAAACCCAAGGCCCACGGGCCGAACCCAGCCCTCCACCTGGTTTATCCGGCCCGGCACCTTGTTCTACCCAGCGGCAGTGCCGAGCTCTCGCTTAACTGTTAAGGAGCAATTACATTTGTACAGTCCTGACATCAGATTCGGCCCTTTGAAGGCCACCGCGAGGCTGATGTGGCCCCCGCTGATAAAGAGTCCACGTAGAACGCAGTGGGGATGCTTCCTGGCTGTGGAGTATCCTAGGGGCCCCTAATAACGGCGCCCCGAGCACCCGTGCTCTGTCCAGAGCCACGCTGGCGTGTCTGCAGCTGAGCGCGCTCCGGTGTCGGCAGGTGGGGAGAGCGGCATCTGCACGCAGAGGCAGCAGGCGGCCCAGCAGGCGTGAGGTGGCTGTGCGCCTGCTGCCCAGGCCTGCGCACTGACCTCGGAAGCTCGTGGGCTGGCGGACTCCATCTGACAAGGAGTCTCCTAGGAAACAGTAAAAACTTGTATCCGTTGGTTCTGAGTCTTGCTTTTAGTTGTCCTTCATCAGCTCCCAAAGCAGAGCTTGGAGACTTTCACACCCCACAAAGGGCTGGGCCTGAGTTATTGTGAGTGTTTGGGCTGTCCTAGGAGACTCTCTGGTGAAGACAGCTGTCTGAGGAACTTTAGCCACCTTGTTCTGTCTGCGCCACCTCGTGGAGCATCTCTTCATGGTCTGGGGAGAGGGGAACGGAGGGGGACGGAGAGGGGGAGAAACATCCACGGGTGAGAGAAATACCGACCGCTTGCCTCTTGTGTGCGTCCCGACCAGGGCGCGAATCTGCCGCCCAGACAGAGCCCTGACTGGGAATTGGCCTCGTTGCCGGGTCTTCCGCCAACCCCGAGCCCCACCAGTCCGGGCTCTTGGTGGTCTTCAGACACGTCCTCACCAGTCCCCGAGTGTGCAGTGTGCAGCGCAGACCCGGGGGACTGGCAGGCAGGGGAGGAGGCCCACGCAGAGGGACGGCAGTGGTCGGGGCCTGCCGGGGAGACGGGGCGGGGAGCGAGGAGGAGACTGGAGTGCCTGTCCGGGATTAGAGCTTTTCTTCAGTTGCCAGAAGCCCGAAGGTGCAAACGCGAGGACTCTGGTGAATGCGGTGGCACAGGCGTGGTGCCGCCCAGAGGGTGACGGGCCCACCCTCTCCAGCGCCTGGTTTCTTGCCCTGTGAGTGGAGGAGGGGCGGCTCCTGCCGGAGGTCCGTGTCCCCTCCCTGGGCCTGTGAGTGTGGCGGGTGCTGGTGCTGTGCCCTGCCTCCCACGGACACAGGGGACCGTGTGTAGCCCAGGCTTCGCTGGCTCGGCCACCGCGGCCTCGTGGGAGCCCTGTGACTGCAGTCCTGTGCGCCAAGGACAGGCAGTGGGGTGTGTCTGCACCTGCCAGCGGCGGGGCGAGGACGGCAGCAGCGCCCACTGTGAGCCACGGCCCTGCTGAGTTTGCCCAGGCAGACACTCGGCGTCCAGGCGAGTCTGAATGAGATAGAGTGTCCCTCCAGAAAAGTGACCTCTGGTCCTCCAGTGGTGCCGCCCAGGTATTCACGGGGTCCCCTGCTTCTGTAATTACAGGTTTGCCCTTGCGTCCCATTTCTTCTGGGGACTTTGGTCCATCGTACAGGCCAAGATTTCATCCATTGAGTTTGGATACATGGTATGTGTTTGGGGTGTGGTTTCTCTGCTCTTCTCCGGGGGAAAGGCTGCAGTGCATGCGAACGCTCGGTGGTGAAAGAGGGCTCCGCAGACAGGGTCGCCGGTCCCCGCGAGAACCCGAACCAGGGGGCCGGGAGCTGCGAGAGAAGGGCCGCGTCGTTGAAGCCGCTCTGGCTGATCCTGTGTCTGCCTGTGCCGGCCAGCCGCCCTCCCAGGACCCGCAGGCCGCCTTCCCTCTGTCCGCACAGGGCTGCGTGGGCCTGTGCTCCTGAGGGGGGCCGTGGAGACACAGCCTCAAGAGGCCCAGCCCCACCTTGGGCTCCACCGACACAGGGACACTGAGGGTGGCGTGCGGTGGGGTGTGGTCCATCTGTTCCCAGTCCGTGCTCCGGCCTCCAGCGCCCAGCTGGTGCTGCCTGAGTTAGACACCTTCCTTGCGGGCAGTCTGCCAGGCCAGACTGCCCTGTATTCCAGCCTTGGGAACAGTTTAGTTCACGCTCTGCCGCTGCGTGAGTGTGCTGGGGTGTCCCGGGGTGGGTGCACAGAGGTCTGGAGTGAGCCCCTTGCTTCGGGACACGGGGGGGGGGAAACGACTGGTTTTGCGTCCTCAGTTCTTTGTGGGGACGGCTCCTGCCTCTAGGCAGAGGTACGGGAACGCACGGAGCTGTGAGGCAGAAAGAAGAGGGGTGATGGGGTTTAACTCAAACCTGGGGTCATGGTCAAACCCGTAAGATGAAGCAGATGACTTTGATGAGCGCTGTGGAAGAGGCCCCTTGCCAAGGTCCGCCTGTCGATGCTGGGAGGGCTCGGGAAGTAAGATGGGGGTCAGGCAGCGCAGGTGCGCAAAGCGCTGCCTGAGTGGCGGGGCCAGGCTGGACGTGGAGACCACGCCGAGTGCCTGCAGGGTGAGCGTGTGGGCTGGCTGCGGCGACAGCACAGGAAGACCTCTTGGAGCAGGGGCTCCCGGGCAGCCTGTGGCTGGCGGGCGGGGCGGGGCGGAGCTGGGCTGGGCAGCGCTCGGGATGGCGGAAGCCCTGGGTGAGAGCAGTTCCTTGTGTCCCCTAGGAATATGCCCAAGCGCGGTTTGATGCCTATTTCGACCAGAAGAGGAAGCTGGGCGTGTGACAGCTGGGAGGACCTCATACACACCATCCCTGGACTGCGCGGCGCGGCTGAGCCAGCGGGGCCTCTGCTGCGGCTCCTGTCCCTGTGGCACGGAGCTCGGATGTCTCGCTGCCGCACACAGATGTATATGATACGAAAGACTATTAAAACTGAGTAACATTTATTTCATATCTTGTTCTACAACTTCACTAGGCCTCTGACACGCTCGGCAGCAGAAATGCAGTGCGATAGTGCGGTAGCTCCGGTCCCCGTGGTCCAGGGAGGGCCTGCAGCTCGCAGTCCGACGTGCACATGAGCACGGGTGCTTCCGGTTAGCGGTGGCCTTCACAGGGCCCGAACGGGCCTGCTGGTGAGCGCTGCGCTGGCTCTCGGTAGGAGGCAATGTGTGCAGACCCTGCTCGCTCCCACGGGTGGCGGGGGCAGGACAGAGTGTGACGTTGAGGTGGCCTGTTCTCCAGTCTCTGGAAGCTGCTCTTTCGCCCTTTGGTCTGGACGACTGATGCTCGAGACCCCAGACTGCGCATGACAGGTGCAAGCTGCTGTCTCCGCGTCGGGAATGTCACTCCTGGGACCTGGTGTGCGTTCTGACGTACCAGCGACTCTCCCTCTCTGCCACGCCCTCCTCCCCACTGAATGTGCTTTACTAACCCTGGCCTCGGGCCAGCGGCTGGGCAGGGCCAGCGTGGGGGTGCGCAGACAGCTGTCCCCCGCCCCCTGCCCCTGAGCAGAGGAGGCGTTCCGTCTGCCACTCTGCAGCCCTTTCCTCCACGACTGCCCAGCCTGGAGCTGGCAGTTCTGACAGGACTCGCTGCCCCAGGGGCCCTGCCACCACGGCGTGCCAGGTGGGGAGCCGGAAACCCTGGCCCGGGCTCTCGGTGGCCAGTCATCCCTGCCCTCACTGCTTCCTGACACCCCCGACATCATCCCAGTGGGAACCAGCAGCCTGTGACCTGCGGGGGCACGGATAGAGTGTAGCTGTGAAATTCATGTATGTTAACTGTCCTTTGGGATAAATGCCTTTTTTTAAAAATCTGAAATCTTATTTGAATTGTTTTGTGCATATGTTTCTGCCACCACAGAGATTGTACTATGCGATCCGTGGAAAAATAAAAACCATGTTTAGCTGTTGCCGTGGCTGTGTCCTGAGTCACGCCGGCCGTGGCCGCAGCATCGAGTGGCCGGGCGGGGGCGGGGCCCCAGTGCTCTCGCTGACATCCAGCGTTTGACCAGGTGCTCGTTTTCAAGCCCAAGAGATAAAACTAAGTAAATGATACTGGGCTCCGGCGCGAGAGCCCGCTTCCAGTGAAGCTGCTAACCCCTGCCTGTGCCCGCAAGGCTGGGTAGCCCTCCCTTGCTGCCTCGCCCTCGCCCCAGCCTTCCCCTTCCTCAGGACACCAGCCCGCTGGCCGTCTCCTCCACCGGGGTGTGCTGGGGCTTCGCTGATGGGCTCCTCCTGCCTCCCCGTGGTCTGCTCGCAGCCGTTCTTGAGACCCATGTCCTCCCTGACCCAGCACTTTTTATTCAGTGTACATGGCTTTTCCCAAAATTCTGCTATGTTCTCTCAGTTCTCTCCTGTGTTAGACTGAGCAGGGATCAGGCCTGTCCTCAGTGCAGGTGACCTACCTGTCCCCGTGTCTCCTGATAACCTCCACACCCCAGACTCCTGCCGTACTCACTGCAGAGCCTTTGCCTATGTCCCACTGCACCCAGGCTGCTCACCAGCCATGTGTCGGACAAGCCAGGGTCAGCCAGCATCTCCCAGGGATCACACCCACCTCCTCACAAAACACCACGCGCTGCTCACGGTCCCTCTGTCACCACCCCCACCCTGCAGCTTTGCTCCCCAGGAAGGTGTGAGGTTTGGTCCCTGGGTTGAGCCCAGGTTCCCTGCAGCCCCCGGGTCCATGCACTAGCTTCCTCAGTTCCTCACCAGGCACTGGCATCGTTCCTCGGAGCTAAGTCAGCCAGGCACGTGGGACTGCCTGGCATCTGGGGGCCTTGAGGGACAGCGTCCTCCCAGCAGCTGGCCAGCTCAGAGCCACAGTGATGGGGCTGGGCCACCTGGCTCGCTGTGCCCAGGGCATCTAGCCTCAGGCCTTTGTTCTCGGGGTGTCCCTCTGGAGAAAGCCAAGGCCTCTGAGCAGCATTGGCTGTGCCCTGAGCTGGTGGTGGGACCTAGGCCAGAAAGCTCCAGGCCACCCCCCCAACCCCAACAGAGGGAGGACAGCGTCCAGGCGGCCGACTGCACGCCCAGGGAGACGGCAGAGACCGTGGCCTCCTGCGACGGCGAGGCCGGGCCTGGGGTCTGCCCAGCGGCCAGCCTCTGCCCTCTCTGCCAGATAGTGGTCTCTGGTGTACGAAGGACACCACTGCTCACCCTGCGCAGTGTCCCACGCTGCTCTCCGCGTCAGAGCGTCGCGTGCATGAGGGGTGGGGCTATTGCCAGTTCATGCCAGGCACCACCCTCCCCACCGGGGCATTTGGAAACTCCTGCAGCCAGTTTGCACACCACCAGGGACAGATGCTGCCTTCTTGGGCCCCGCCTGGGAAAATCCTCAGAGCTACAATGTGCCAGGAACACCCCTCCCTGCTCCAGCCTCTGGAGAGTCTGGGATTATCAAAGGTGTGCCCAGGGGTCCTCTCCTCGACTATTCGACGCCCCAGATCCTGGGCCAGTGCCTGCTGCCCTGCTGAGCGGCAGAGGATGCTGAGGGCCAGGCACCAAGGCTGCCCACGCCCACAGCCCAGGGCCCTGCCATGCTGCCGTCGGCTCCACCTCCCCAGCTTCCCGGCCCCCGCCTTCCAGACAGGACCCAGACGCAGTCCTGGGCCTTTCTGCTCTTTATTCCTTTCCGGCCTCGCTCAGGAAGCTGGGCCCGGGGTGCAGGCACGGCCGCCGGCAAGCACTAGGCATCCTCCACGGTGAAGGTGAAGGGGCTCAGCTTGTAGCCAGTGCCTGAGTAGAACTTGTTCTGGAACTCCACCCTGGGGTGAGGAGGGGGAGCCGGTGAGGGATAGGCCCTCCACCCTGTCCCTGCCGCGGGGACCGCCAGCTGCCGGGCCACTCACCAGTGCAGCCGCAGTGCGTGCAGGAAAGCCGAGAGCCCCTCCATCACCAGCAGGATGGCCACGGTCATCACGGCAAAGGCGGCGAAGATGGGGACCAGCACCATGGCCACCACGCCCATCTCACGGCCCATGCCCAGGCCCACACGCATCACCATGGCCCACAGCACCTCCGACAGCTCTGTGGGCAAAGGCGAGCAGTGGAGACCCGGGGCCGGAGCCTCCCACGCAGTCCCCTCTGCAACCCGAAACCTCTTCTGGGGCTCCCACATCACAGAGGGGGACCCTGAGGCCCGGAGAAGTGGCCCGCCCAGGCTGCCCAGCCAGCAGCTGTGTGTGCGTGAGATGGAGCCAGGACCTGACTGTGGCTGGGCCACCCACCACGCAGGTCACTCACGGGCATGGGCCAGGCTCAGGGCCCAGAGGCGCAGGTAGGAGGCCGTGTTGGAGATGCAGCCCAGGCAGAACTCGATGGTGTGGATGGCCTGGTGCATGAGCACCTCGGAGAGAACAAACTGGGGAGGGAGGGGTGGCGGTGAGGGGCGAGCCAGGCCAGCCGCCACCCGCTCCTGGGGAAGCACCACACCCACCTCGGCCTCCTCTGGGTCCCCTGAGCATCCCGCCTTCTCCTCATCCGAGCCCCAGCCGGCCACGGACCCGTCCGTCGAGTCCAGAAGCCCAGCCTTGACCTCGTCCTAGGAACGGGGAGCAGGCAGCATCAGCAGCCCCGCCGCAGACCCTGTGGCCCCTCGCTGCCTGCGCACAGCCACGCGGGGAGCTGGAGGAAGCGAGGGGCGTCTTGGGCTGGCGGCGGCACCACCTCTACCTGCAGCTGGCCGGCGTGCCTCCTCTTCAAGTGATGCCGGTGCTTCCAGTGGAGGAACAGGGGGGTGCCGAGCAGCAGGACGGGCACCGTGGCCAGGGCCAGGACCACCAGTGCGGACTGCACCGCCTCCTGCGGGGGCGGGGGCTGGAGTCAGGGAGCCCCTGCAGGCCGCACACCCAGCATGACCTGCGGGGGCCCAGGGAGCCGGCGGCTGCTCCTCCCCCGGGGCCCCTGCACATTATTGCGACAGTAATCCTCAGAGAGAAGGGGCCACGGGGCTCCCACTGTGCAGCCCCTGGCCTGGAGTCTCACGCTGCCCAGTCCCTGGACCTCTGTGTCTCGCGGCCTTGGGCCTGCATCCCTGTCTCCCAGGTGTGGGTCCGGCAGCTCTGAGCGGCCCGGCGACCAGGGGGCCCGCGAGGGGCGTGCCTTTCCTGCCCCCGGCCCACCTGCCCAGGGAAGAGCGGCCGGTTGGTGGGGCTGCGGGAGAAGAGAAACATGTTGATGAAGTGGATGAGGATGCTGGGGGCGGAGGCGGCGCCGGCCACCGAGAAGCGCAGCCACTTGTAGAAGACCAGGAAGACCAGGTAGCCGAACAGGCCCAGAAGGAAGACCAGCTCGGGCAGGGTCTCCAGCAGCAGCCGGTGCCGCTGGCCGAAGTGCCTGGGGCAGAAGGGCTGGGTCAGCGGAGCACACCGGCCCCGAGACCCCCTGCCCCCACCAGAGCCTGGGCCCTCACACGTGGTTGAAGACGCCTAGGACCACCCCAAAGGCCATGTGGGTGACCCCCAGGATGACGGACATCTTCATCTTGAAGGAGTTGAGGAAGCTCAGGTGGTTGACAGCCAGGCTCCAGATCTGGGGTGGCAGGAGGGGCGGGTGTCATGCGGGGGCCTCCCTGCCCTCGCCACTCTCCTCAGCCTGTTTGTCTCCTTTGGGGCTCAGCATGACCTGTCATCTGCACCCGCCCTCCAGAGGCCGCAGGGGTGCTGGTTAAGCACAGACGGGCCAGACGACCCGGGCCCAACCCCATCCCCATGGGCATGGAACCCCTTCTCAAAAGGGAGCAATGCTAACGGACGCCTCAGGGAGTTGTCACGTGAGTGCAGTAAGCGGTCACTGCACAGAATGGTCTCAGAACGGCACCTGGCACAGGGGTGCCACAGTGACCCAGTGCTGCCACCACTGCCACATGCCTCTGCTCTGTGCAGTGCTGCAGGGAGCGGCTGGCAGGGAGGCCCCTGGTCCGTTGGGCTGAGCCTCCTGCACCGGAACCGGCCTTCCTCCCGTTTCCCTGCAGAGCCCAAGGCCATGGACCAGGACTCACAGGGTCGATGCCGAAGGGGTAAGGTCCCAGGAAGACGCCAGTAACGTTGGGGTCCAGGGCTAGCAGCGGGTGCTCGGCCAGGAACGCGTCACTGTGGCAACAGTGGGCAGGGCGGTCAGGGCAGTGGAGACCGGGGTGGCGGGACGGGGGTCAGTGGGCAGGCGGGCCTCACCTCCAGCCAGACTGGTTGGCCATGGCAGCCACGCTCCAGCCCGAGGGGAAGATGACGGTGGCGCGGCTGAAGCACTCATTGTAGATGAAGCCGGTGTAGATGGAGAACAGGCCCATGAGCAGCAGCAGGTAGCGGCCGTTGAAGAAGGTCCGCCAGATCTGGGGGTGTAGCCCATGAGACAGGCCCGGCCAGGCCGCCCGTCGCCCACCGGGCCCCCCACGCGCCCTCACCTCGTTCTTCGCCGACTTCACGGACGGCCGGTCCTCAGCCAACACCATGGCCAGGGCGAAAAGGAACATGAGCAGCCCGTGGCCCACGTCCCCAAACATGACGGCGAAGAGGAAGGGGAAGGTGACGATGGTGTAGGGCGCTGCAGGAGAAGGGCCAGCGGTCAGCTGGGACCCTGCCCCCAACGCGCCTCTGCACCAGATGCCACGGAGCCCGGATCCGGGCCCCGGGAGAGCGCACTTCTTCCAAAACACGGTGTGGCTGATGAAACACGCCAGCAGGCTCACTTTGGCCCGCCGGTGGGGACCCCGACACCTGTTCACCTTCCCGGTGCCGCTCCGAGCCTGATTTCCATTTTACAGGGGAGAACACTGAGGCTCGGAGAAGCTAGGATGCTTGCTGAGCAAGCGAGCCGGACCTCGGACCCGGCCATTCTTCCGCAGGGCCCCTCTCCTCACTCAGCTCCTGCCGGCTCCCTGTGAGCTTCACGGGGGTGGGGGGTGGCTGCAATAAACACTGCGCCCCAGGAGTGTGACAGAGCATGACAGAGAGTGTGCCCCTCATCTCCGGAGGGTGGGACCGGCCCGATGCAGACACTGCCCTCCCAGGCTTCCACCAAAGCAGAGCCGGGGGCACTGAGCTCTCACCGGGGTTGACCTCCTGGTAGCGGCCCACGCCGTAGGCGTCCACGATCCCCTGGAAGCTGGTCGTGAAGCGGGTGGTGCGGATGAGCGTGGGGGGCATGTCCCGGCAGGGGATGCGGTGAACCACGGCGCTCACGCCTGCCTCCCTCTGGGGCACCCGGCAGGCCGACGGACAGACAGACAAGACTGGTGGCAGGGCCTTCTGGGACTTTCAGACCGCCCAGCAAGGCCCAAATGGAGACGTGGAGCATCGAGGAGGCTGGCTGAGCCAGCGCTGGGGGACCGGGGACAGCCCCCCTACTCTGTGAAGTAGGCTGACCAGCCCCACCTGCCCGCATTCAGGAGATCGACAGAGAGCCAGCTGGACTGGAGTTGCTTGGGAAATACAGTCCACTACTGCTCATCTAGGTGGCCCAGGAGAGGAAGCCCCGTTGCTACCTGGGAGCACCCCACTGGGCGTGGGCAGCCTGTGGTGTGTTCTCCTCATAGCGACCCCTGGAGGCAGGGCGTCGCACCCACTTCACAGATGAGAAGCCTGAGGCTCCCCCGAGTCCACGCGTTCGCAGGGCCAGTGCCCGCAGAGTCTGGATTTGAACCTGGTTTCTGACTTAACTGCAGCTGCCAGGGTGCAACGGCCTGAAGCCAGGGGGTGGGCTTGCTGGGCCAGGGCCACCAGGGCAAACTCCCTGGGGGAGGGGAGCCCTGGCAGGATGTGCCACTGGGAATGGCAGCATATAGGGAGGCGGAAGCGGGGAGGGTGGGAGAGGCTCACCGAGCTCTCCAGCAGCACCTGCTGCAGCGTGGGCAGGTCACGTGAGGCGCACCAGACCTCGGCTATGAGGCACTTGTGTGTGGCGCTCACGCTGCACTGATTGAGGGCCAGGTACACAGCCTTCATCTTGCGGATCTGCACCTGCCAGGGTGGCAGCAGCTGCTGCACCCGGCCCAGCACCTGGTTCAGGAAGCGCTCTGTCTCCCCCAGGACCTGAAGTGGAGCGAGCAGTCAGGAGGAGCAGGGCAGGCAGGCTGCGGGGCAGGAGAAGGGGGTGGGGGTGGGGGCAGGTCCAGGGCCCGGCCAGGCCATGGATGCGCACCTCCCCCAGCTCACGGCTCTGCTGCCGCAGCTGCTGCAGGGCTCCTTGGCGGGCCTCCTCCTGCTCCTCAAACGGGAAGACGGGGCAGTGGAAGCTGGTGGTGGGGGACAGGGGTCATGAGGTGGGGCCCAGGGCATTCTGGGCTTGGCAGAGGCTGGAGGCTGAAGTTTATAGGGCAGTTGAGGGGACAGGGTGGGCTCCCTGGAGGGGACAGCAGGGGCCTGGGCACTAGGGTGTGGATGGCCAGACCCCAGGGGGCTCACCAGTCAGTGATCTTGCGGATCTTCTGCCCGATCTGCTCGCCCCAGTAGGAGATGAGGAAGGTCATCCACGTTGCAGACTCGCCCTGACAAACGGGGTCCAGTTTACCTGGAAGTCCTGGCTCCGCCCAGCACATGTCCTCCAGCCTCGGTGTCCCCCAAGTCTGCTCACCGTCACCGGGTCCTCCAGCTGCTGCTCGGTCTCCCTGAAGCTGGCGATGAGGAAGCCGCGGCAGGCCCTCCAGAGCAGGCGCTCCAGGGCGGCGGCCTTGTGGGGCTCCACGGCACCTGCCACGAAGCTGCCAGCCAGGCAGGGCTGGGTGCGGCTGTGCCTACCTCCCCCTGCTCTGTCCCAGCCAGGCCACCCGAGGCCAGGCCCTGCCCCAGGCGGTCAGTCGGACACACTGGCCCTGCCCCCAGGGAGAAGGCAAGAACCCACCAGGCAGGGGCCCACCAGGCTGGGCCAGGACAGGAGAAATTCCCGTAAGCAAGGAAAACTCCGGGTCTGAGGGAGGAGGTGGGAGGCAGGGCAAGCGAGAGCGCTGGACAAGGCATCTGCGCCAGGCCCAGCCGGGCCCATCGCTTGAGGCCTCTGGGGTTGACAGGAAAGAGTGTGAAGCTGCCCCTCACTCACTTGACCCTCAGGTCCTGGTGTGGCCCCCCAGGTGACTGGAGCAGGGGGGTCCTTTCCGAGGCACCGTCTGTGTAGGTGGCTGCCAACTGGGAGTGGAGAGGCACCGTGAGCCCTGGCCCAAACGGGGCCTGGCACCCCGCCCCTTCCCCTGCGCCGGCCTGAGCTGGAGCTGACCTGGGGGCCCTGGCCCTGGCCCAGCACGGCCGCATGAAGCTGCAGTTCGTGCAGCTGTGCCCGCAGCGCCTGCTGGTTCTTCCGCACTTCCCGGAGCTCCTGTGCCAGGTGGCCGGTCTCCTCCTGGATGCGCAGCAGGTCTCGGGGCGGGGGCGCCGGCAGCCTGCCCTCAGGTTGGGGCAGTGCCAGCCCAGCCCGCCGAACCTCCTCCTGCAGGAAGGCTGGGTGCAGAGATGGGTATCAGGAGAGACCACTCAGGGCCCCCCACCAGCTAATGGCCACTGTTAGCCAAGGGCTGGCTAATGTCTAGGGGATCCCAAGTGCTACCTCAAACTCCACTGGCCACCCCGTATCGGTCAAGCTATCAAACCATCACACAACATGCTCGATCCTCCCGCCCACAGGCTCCTCCCTGACAGGCTGCCAGAGCTGTCGCCCAGGTCTAAGAAGGGACTGCTTCCTGGGGAGCCTGGCCCTGGGTCCTGGCCTCTGCCCCCCTGTCCGTCTGCAGTGGAGAAAACTGTTCATGCTTAGAAACCACAGTGGCTCCACAGGACAAATGCCTGGGCCCTCACGCAGGATTCAAGGCCTCTCCCAAGCCAGCCCTGGCCTAGGCCTTCTGACCAGCTCATCAAAGGCTGCTCCGTTCCCAAGAATGGAGGGATTGCCCTGAGCTGTGTGGCTCAGTTGGTTGGGTGTTGTCCCGCAAACTGAAAGTCTGCAGGTTCAATTCCCAGTCGGGGCTCATGCCTGGGTTGGGGTTTGGTCCCCGGTCAGGGCACATACAGAAGACAACAGATTGATGTTTCTCTCTGACATCAGTGTTTCTCTCTCTTCCTCCCTCCCTTCCCCTCTCTCTCAAATCAGTATGCGTGTCCTCAGGTGAGAATAAAATAAAAACTAAAAAAAGAATGGAGGGATGGTTCCACCTTGGCGACACTGACTCTCCCCTTCAGACCAAGCTCCTCCTCCAGGAAGCCTGCCTGGGATGTGGGCCTGGGGCCAACTCACTGAAGGTCTTCTCCAGCTCCTCGCAGCGCCGAACATCGACCACAAAGCGTCTCTGGAAGGCGCTCACCGAGGCGTTGAGCTATGGTGGTTGTGTGGACAGGTTCATTTCCTGGGGTTGGGGCCCAGGAGGTCCCCACCCCCAGGCCCAGGCCTGACTCTCCTCAGGCTGTAGTTGCTCCCCCCAAAAAAGGTGCTATGCACACTGTGAACCTCCAGGCACCCAGACGGAGACAGATCAGACCCCAAGGAAAGCAGGGCAGGGCCCAGAAGGCCTGGCTGAACCCAGGCCGGGGAGGGGTGGCTTCAGGAAAAGACAGCTGCCTTTTTAAGGGCAGAGTTGGCAGAGACTGAGGGAGTCAGGAAGGGCTGGGGGCCGCTACAGGGGGAGCGGGTCCGGCAGCTGGAACGCCGAAGGATGGGGTGCCCTCCCGCGCCTTCCTAGCCCCACTCACGTCTCTGAACTCCACGAGGCCCAGCTCGCCCAGCTGGCTCACACAGGTGTAGGCAGCCGCCGTGGGCAGGAAGAGCTGGACCAGAGATACCTCCTCACTCCGAAACATGGAGCCCATGGTCCTGTGGGGCGGCCGGGAGGTGTGGACTCAGTCGGGCACAGGCCACAGGCACGGATGCCATACACCTCTGCTCACACAATCTTAGAAGGTCCGGCTACCACCCCCATCTGATGGGGAAACTGAGGCTCAGGAAGGCTTGATGGGGGGCTGAGGTCACACGGAAGGAGGCTGGCCTGGCTAACCCCACATCCTGACCCACAGCCCAACTTCAAGCTCTTGCCCAGCTGGCTCTTCCACCCCTGGTGGCTGCTGGTGACGCTGGCTCTTCTCACACCTGGCCTCTGCCCCCATTGTTCCTCCTCTGTGATCTGCCTTCACCCTGATTCTACTCAGCCTTGGGGCCCCAGGCCAAGGGTCGCCTCCAACAGCAGCCTCCTGGCTGTCACAGCCCTCACTGGTCACTAGCCCTTGTCTTTCTACCCCAGGGAGCATCTGTGACAACTGACACCGGGGCTGAGGTCAGGCCTGTCCCCACAGGCAGCTGGAGCCCTCCTCCCTGTGCTATCTGTGCGTGCCAAAGGGGTGGGCGTCTCCCCTGGGTTCCCAGGGGCTTGGTGAGGGCAGACGGGGCACTGACGCATGGGGACCTTCCCCTGTGGCCTGGGCTGCCTGGTGGCAGCTGCTGTGGGCACAGGCTGGAGCAGCCTTCCAGGTGTCGAAACCACCGAAAGTGAAACTGTAGACACTATGAAATGGGCCGGAAGAGCCTGGTAGGGCCTTGCTCAAACGCCAACAGGGCGGTGTGGGGGGGCATGGTGGCCTCCAGCGGGCCCTGCATATGCCCCACCCACAAGCCAGGGTTCTGTGGCTCTCTGTTCTTGAATCCAGGGCCAGCCACTTTCCCTCTGTGAGACTCAGTTTCCTTAGCTCAAACTTAGCACAGTTGAGACTGGAGGAAGGAGGAGACAGACACAAGTTAGGGACTGCCCCCGCCACCCGTGGTAGAGATCTGGCGCCAGAGTGACTGGCCTGCGGCCTGGGTCGGCTGGGGCTTGGCCAGCTGGTCACTTCCTCCCCCTGGGGCCTGGTTTACTTAAGTCTAAATGGGGAATGCAGCCCTGTCCCCAGCTGGGGACAGGAGAGGATGCCCTGGAGGCAGCCCGAGGCTGTAGGAGCTCCGGGCCCTGGATAGGGAAGGGTGTGTAGGAGGGGCCGCATTGCACTCCTGGAGAGTCAGGGAGGGGTGCTAGGAGACTTGTCCAAAGCTAGGACTGGCTGTGTGACCTTGGGGAAATCTCTTGCCCTCTCTGAGCCTCCACTTCCTCTTTGGGTAAAAGGGACTTGGCCAACCCCAGCAGATACAGGACCTGGATGGGACGACAACGAAAGTAACCACAGCCCCCAGGTAATCCCGGCCCCATGCCACCTCATTTAAACCTGGCAGCACCGTTTCAGGGACAGAGCGCTGCAGTTTGTTTGATGGACAGCTCAGTGAGACTTGGAGGGGCGAGGTCAGGCGGTCAGGAGGTGGCCGAGTCAGGCAGGACTCAGGCCTGGGCTGAATGTTTGGAAGTCCCAGAGCCAAACATGTGCTCAGGGGAGAACTGTGTTACTTCCCTGGGTGGGACAAGCTATGGTGGGCACAGGCATGAAGGGGCCAGGCCAGACCCCTTCTCTGGCCCACAGCCTATACCTGTCACGGTCCCTGGTCCCTGCCCGAACCAGGGGCCACCCCAGTCCTGTTTAAGGAACAAATGAAGGTGCCTCTGTCCTGTGGCCTTCAGGGTCCAGCCCACTCCTCACTCTATGCCTCTCAGAGGCACGGGTTAGGGCCCCCTCCCCCCCAGGGTGAAGATCTGGAGCCAGATCTGGGGGGCCCTAACCGGTGCCTCTGAGCCCCTGACACACGGTGATGGGCTGTGCCGGAGGAGAAGGTCGCCCCCCTCCGTTCCAGAATGCTGGGCTCTGGGGTCAGGATGACCCCGCTTGCTAGAGCTGCCTCCAGCCCTGCTTCTTCCGCGTTGGCTGGGTCTCAGTTTCCTCATCTGTAGAATGGGTCGCTCCCTCGGCGGGAGAAGCGGCAGAGAAAAGCTCCGAGTGCCACCAGGCCCGGCAGAGCCGGGCTCAGCAGTTGTTAGCAGCTGTTAACATCGATCCTCCTCTGCCTCCTCCCAGTCGCCCCTGGGGCCCCAGCAAGGCCTCACCCCCGGGCGAGCACTCACCCCCAGGTCGGCCGCACGCGGCGCTCAGCTCGCTCCGTGCTCCGCTCCCGGCTGTGCGATCCCCGCCTTGGCAGGCGCCCACGCAACTCCCTATTCCCCGCTGGCGGAACCGGGAGGGGCGGGGCCAACGAAGCCACGCCCACTCCCCCGCCCGGAGCGCCTGGGCTTTGACCGCGCGGGCTTCACTCCCAGCCCGAGGCTGGAAGAGCATTCGGGGCGTGGAGTGTGGGGGCCCCGAGAGAACAGCGGGGCCACTGACCAGCGCCAACTGGGCACGTCTTCACGGCCGGGCTGGGGAGGCACCGAGCACAGGCCTGGCTTGAGGGCTAGAGAATGGAACCCCCACTACCTGCAGGGCTCGGTGGGCCTATGGCTGATGGGACCCCAACGCGTACAGACCTGGAGTCCAGAACCCGCATAGGGTCCAAGCCCAGCACGCTCCCCACCTTCTGGGCTTCTTATGCGGGGCCGCATTACCACCGGTCCTTACGCCTTCCTTCCCCTGACCACCCAGGACAGGGGCCTCGCAGGCCCCACGCCCTGTACCCTTGGGTGAGTGGCTGCCCCTCTCCTGTCTCTTTCCTCGATGGCAGATGGCAGCGGGACACCGAGGCGCAGGCCATAGTCGTGCTCTCTCTCCGGCCCTTAACCCCACGGCTGCTGGGCAATGCTGTACCCTTAGCTGTCACTCCCAGTGTCCTTGCTGGGATTCAGCTCCAGGGGGTGCATCAAGTCCCAGCACCCCTAAACTGCGGCTCACGGCCGTCCAGCTTCCTGCACTTTAGACAAGCCAGGACCGTAGCCCTGGGGACCGGGGCTCCGCAGGTCAGGGGCTCCTTGAACCCCACACTGCCATGGCCTCTGAGGGGTGGGGGAGGTGAGAATGGAACCCCAGAATAGGGACTGGAAACTGAGTCACAGCCAAGGTCAGCATCCAGGAAGAGCAGGGGACATGTTCTGGAACGACACAGGGCTGTTTCCCGAGGGGACCTTCAGCACAATCAGATGAGTACCACTGTGGGGAAGAGGGGTCGCAGGTCAATACTGCCCAGTGCAGGGGAGACAGAGCCGCAGTCCCGGCTCTGAAGATGACTCTTAGTCAGGGAAAGAGTTGCTTCAGGAGCTGGATACAGTCTGACCCGTTTAATTCTTTCCGTGTCTACTCATCTGGGCTGCACGCCAGTTCTCTAAGGCTGGCTGTCCGGGGAAAGTGGTGAGAAGCAGTTTGGGATTTCTGACCTGCTTCTCACCGCTTCCTGGTTTTGCAGTGCCCCCGCCCCAGGGCTGGCAGGCACTTCCTGGGCTCTGGGCTTCCCTTCTGTGTCCTGGGCTGTGGATACCCACCCCCAAAACCTTGGCCACTGGCGGGGCCCAGCCTGGCCCAGGTGTCAGCAGTGACCTGGGAGAGGGGGCTGCCTGGGAACAAGCTGGGTCTCTCTGCCGCAGGCCCACCAGTCTCAACTGTGCCGACACGCAGTGCCTGTCCCCGGGCAGAGACGGCACCTGGAGAAGTCCCCGCACTTGCTTGCTGGTCCCAAGTGTTTTGTAAAAAGTGGGTCTGGGAACATTGGGGACCGGGGACTGAGCGCTCTCACACCAGTTAGTGTCTTCATGGGCAGCAGGCTCGGCGACCCTGAGCAAGTCACTTCACCTCTGAGCTGGTTTTCCCTGCTGCTGGGGACAAGCCCAAACCCTGCCAGTGCTCGGCATGGACTCCAAGGGGGCTCGGTTGGGCCACTGCTCTGCACTGGGCTTGCGTGGGGCCCCAGAGGGAGCCACACTATGTGGCTGCAACCACAAGGCAGGAAGTGTGGAGAAGCCAAGCCAGTGGCCTGGTCTGGGGAACTTGGGGAGAAAAGGGGATGTGGCAGGAGGCAAGGCCAGGCCAGCTCAGGGGCAGCAGGGCCTGTGTCACTGTCTCATGACTGTCACCCCCGGAGCAGACTTCCCCCACACTTCGACAAGGATGACCTGGCCGCTGAGTTTCCGCCATCGAGGTACTTCTGCCTGAGGCCTTGGGAGGCTCTACGTCCCTAGGGTCTCAGCTGTGGGGCTCTCAGGACAGGGCAGGCCCAGGACCCAGCCTGTGGACACCCAGGATCAGGGGAACACCAGACCGGAGCTGTCGGGTGGCCTGCTAAGCCCTGGGGGAAACGTCTGGAAAGATGAGCGGCCCACAGGGCTGCCGTGGGCGGGAGCCTGGCCCCAGGGAGGGCCTGCTGGGTCCCAGAGTCCCACAGGAAGGCTGGGCCGGCTCCGGGCCCACTGGGGGACCTGGAGGAACGCACAGGCGACAGCCTGGCCGTGGCCATCCAGCTCAGACAGCAGACTCATGACAGAGACAATAGGGAGGTCAGAGCGCTTTATTGGGCTGCGGCCGGCCGGGCGTCACCGGTACAGGTAGTCGGCCTGGATGTTGGCGGCGATCTCAGCCTCCCACTTGTCCCCGTTGTTTAACAGCTTCTCCTTGTTGTACAGCAGCTCCTCGTGCGTCTCCGTGGAGAACTCGAAGTTGGGGCCCTGCAGGCGGGGGGAGGTGTGGCCACGTCAGGCGCCCCCCAGGAACCTCGGCCCGGCCTCCCCCAGCCCAGGGCCCACTCACCTCGACAATGGCGTCCACAGGGCAGGCTTCCTGACAGAAGCCGCAGTAGATGCACTTGGTCATGTCGATGTCATAGCGGGTGGTCCGGCGACTGCCATCGGCCCGCGGCTCGGCCTCGATGGTGATGGCCTGGCGAGGGGCGTGGGATGCCAGGTCAGCCCTCACGGCTCATCCCAGGGGGTGGGGTGGGGACAGAGTAGACACTCTCTGTCACAACTTTCAGCCCAGCCCCATCCTCTCCCAACAGGCTGCCCGTCACGTCTATCTCGCCAGCTTCTTCTTAGCCTTTCCCCTAGGTGACAGTTTCCTCGTCCACTTGTCATCTCAAGAACACAAGTCCCACAGGCTGCCGCCTGCTTTGTCTGCAGCAGCGCCTGGAGCCCTGAGGGAGCCCTGCCCGGGGGAGGCGTTCAGTTACTGCTGCCGGTACACCGAACCACCGTCCCACTCAGTCTCATCTTCCCCACCTGGTGGATGAGAAAACGGGCCCGAAGGCCGAGGGGCTTCCTAAACCCGCACGGCGAGTGCGGGACAGAGCACAGACTCGGAGGCCAGTCCTCAAATCCAAGTTCCTGGACGCAGCTCTGTGCTGGCTGGGGAAACGGGTGGCCGGTGGCTCCCGCAGCCAGGAGGCCTTCAAAGCACGGTGGCAGAGGCCCTCACACACCGACCGCGCACCGTAGGGCCTCGGGGGTAGCCTCATCTCTTTATGCCTGTTTCCTCATCTACAAAAATGGGGATGATAATCTCTACTTCCTGGGGTTGTAGGACATAAGTCATGAGCCTGGTCCCTGGATGGCCCTCACCACCTGGGTGCCATCACTGTCACCCCGCCAGGGGCTGTGCCCTGCGCTGCGGGTCGGAGGCCGGCCTGCGGCCAGGGGAGCCTGGGAGCTGTCCTGAGTCACAAAGCCATGGCCCTGGAGCAGCCACTTGGCGGGGTGGGGGGCACTGGGCCTGCCGGGGCTCCTGCCGGGCACGCCCCCGGTCTGCGCACCACGGCTGTGTCTGTCTGTTTCCACACTGACCAGCCCCGACCTCAGGCGGTCCGTGAGGGAGCCTCCGATGGAAGCAAATTTGGGGGCTCAAGGGAGCAGTGACCAGGGACAGCGAGGGCCTCGGCTGCGGTGCGTGTCCTTGGGTCTGGCCCCCTGACAGGCACATAGGCAGAGTTTCTAAACTGCTGCTGCATGTGGCGAGAAAGGGAGACCCTCGGGGGCCACCCTGTGACACATCCCTGAGCAGACCCCCGGGGGCAGGACCCACTGTCACATGGTCTGCTCAGTTAGCAGGACCCTGCTGACTCACTGACTGTGAGCTGGTCCCAGCAACAGGCCTGCTGGTTCCCATGCACAGGGGGAGGTGGCTCAGAGGGAACGGGAGTTTCCTGGAGACACACACCCAGTGGGGGTCCAGAATGCTGCCCGGAGCTGCCCTGCTTCCCTCTCCCAGTGGCAGGGACTGGGTGGCGTTTGGTCGGGGTCAGAGGCTCACCTGGGCGGGGCAGACAGCCTCACAGAGCTTACAGGCGATGCAGCGCTCCTCCCCGGACGGGTAACGGCGCAGTGCGTGTTCCCCACGGAACCGTGGGCTCAGCGGGCCCTTCTCAAACGGGTAGTTTATGGTGGCTGGCTCTCGGAACAGGTAGCTCAGGGTCATGCCCAGTCCTGTGGGCAGCGTGGGCATGGTGGGTGGGGTCCCTCACCCTCGACCATCAGTGCCCCTCCACCCCAGTCCACCTGGCCCTCCCCAAAAGGCCCACCTCGGATGAGCTCCGTCCACATCAGGGTTTGAGCCGCCCGGTCAGTCACCGACTTCATGTCCATCGAGGGCTCTCGCAAGTTCACATACTCTGCAGAGGAGGCAGGCAGGAAAGCTGCGGCAGGGGGGAGTCTCACAGTCTCACCTCCCCCCTGGGAATGCAGCCAGGGAGATGAGGCCCCGCCCTTTTGACAGGTGCAATGGCTGGGCGCCTAACCCAGGGGGTTGTTCATTCACCAGACCTTCCCAAACTGGGCCTATGGCCCCTGGCAATCCCCACTCACTTCTCCCTGTGCCTGTGTGGCCGTCTGACCTCAGGGGTAGAGGAACATGGAAAGGGGCTTGCGTGGGGGGCCCTGGTGAAGTGAAGGGCAGGGCACCCAGGGCCCCCCGCCCCACACAGCGGAGCCCTGGGAATGCACTGTGTAGCCACAGGGGAGGCCCCCACCCCCGCAACGGCAGACTCTGATCCCCTCCGTGAATCAACTCAATCTTGATCGTCATCCTCATTTTACAGAGTGGAAACTGAGGCTCAGAGAAGGGGAGACCCTGGCAATGCCAGGCCTCCTCCCTGCTGCTGGCAGGACCGTGGCCAGGAAGCCTGAGGCTCCAGGAGCCTGCGAACTCACTGTAGGTGGCCACCGCCGCGCTGCTGTGGAGGCTCCGAGCGCTGGGATGCCCTGCAAGGAAAGAGCTTATGCTGCGACCTCAGGCTGGGACACTGCGTCCCCGCACCCAGGAAAGGTTCCCTTGGCCCTACCTGCACGTACCACCTGGGCCAGAGCCCGAAGCAGCGCCGGGGTGGGCAGGCAGCGCATCTGTGGGCATGAAGAGGGAGGGAGCTGTGGTGGGTCCAGACCTGGCCCCCTAGGAACTCTGGCTCTGAAGGAGCCCTGACCCTTAACTTCAGGGCCACTGTGTCATCTTGGCCCCTACTGAACTCCATTCCTGTCAGAGGCACAAACGGCCTTCCTGTCCCCAGGGGTGGCACCGCCCAGCCCTCCAACCCAACTCTACTCAGCTTGAGATAGACCCCAAATCCTACCTATCTCCCCTTAAAGAAATCTTTAAAAGCTGTGTCCCTTCCCTCCCTCACCAGTGCTCCTGCCTCCCCTCTCTCCTTCCTGTCGGTCCCCCAAAAGCGGACCCAAACCGCACTGCCAGCTGCCACCGGTACTGACTGTGAGCGCGCTGCACCAGGCACTGTGCTAGGGGCCTCACGCACTGTCACTCTGTTCTAACGAGGACCCCATGAGAGGGGCCCAGGTGAGAAGCTGCAGCTTGGTTGTGTTAAGGGACTTGTCCAGTCACACCCTAGGGGGCTGGGACCAGGACTTGCACGCAGGCCTCCCCTGCTGGAAACCCTCTAGAGCTTAAATAGCGCTCAAGATCAAATTCCTCTCCCCGGCATCAAGGCCCTTCTGGAACTCTCTCTCAGGCTGCTTATTTACCTTGGTCAGGTGAGGTCACCTGGCCTGTTTTCTCATATAAATAATGGGGGCTCGTGAGAACGACGCCCGGCGTTCTCACGTTAGCCCGGCGCCGGGCATTTACCCGGAGATCCAGAGTACCCCTCCCATGACCTGTGACCTCTAAAGGGTCTATTTCTTTTGACTACTGACGTCAGTTCCAGGAGCTCAAAGCAGCTCCTTCCACGACCTTCCCCGTGACCTCTGACCTCAAGGACTCAGGTAGCGCAGGCGCCTGGAGAACGCCAGCGTCCCCGTCCGTCTGCGGCACGCTCAAGGACACGGGGAGCGCGGGTCCTGAGCGGGCAGAGATGAGGCGCGGGCCCAGGGCCAGCAGAACCAACAGGGACACGACACTTGCTCCCGAAGGCGCGCTTCCCAGGCCCGGCCTCAGCAGCCGAGCCCCGCAACACCCACCTTGAACGGTTGCTACGCCTTCCCCGCTGCCCAGGGCTAGTCCGCCAAGAGGCGGAGCCTACGCTTGGGACGCTGCCATTGGTCTGGCTGGCTACGCTTTCGCTGCGTTGACTCTTCATGGTGTAAACTGATTGGCTAGTGGCACAACCAAAAAAGGGGGATGGAGAAACACCTCTTCTCCGATTGGTTAGGAAGAGGAGACGCTTGACGTAGTGTCGAGCGCCACCACATTGGATTGGAGACGCCTATAAACGAGGGCTCGGAGACACTGGAGGCGGGACATCCGGGACGTGGTTTAGGAAGTGGTTCCGGGTGGGCCTCTGCGCGGCGTGTGTGTTAGTAGTATTGAGAGTCTCGCCGGGCAGTGATGCTGTGCCGGAGCCGTGGCTGCTTTACGCTAACCCTTCATGCAGGCGGCTTTATTTAATCCTTACAGCAGCCCTGGGTGGAGGAGATTATTCTCGCGTCACCGGTGGGGAAACAGACATGGCCTTGTTTAGTTAACTTTGCCCAAGCCGTAGAACTGCGAAGTGCTGCTTCCTGGGCCGCACCTGGATCTTTATAACTCGGGAGCCGCGGCCCTCATCAGCCACCCAATCTGTGATCCTCTCAGTGAATTGTGTGGCAGAGGGACACCGGAGGCTGCAGACACTAAGAAGTCCCCTCAGGCCTCCTGCGTGTGTGTGTGTGTGCGCGGGGGAGGTTGCTGGAGTGGGAGTGGTCAGGGAAGGCTTTGGAGGAGGTGATACTGAAGCAGAATTCGGGTAGGAGTTGAGCAGGACGAGAATGGCAGATGTCCTCCCGAAAAGAACACGTCACATGCATTAGAAGAGAACAAGGGCAAGCCGAGTGTGCGAGCACAGGGCCGTGGCAGAGCTTCCCAAGGACTGTTTCAGGTGCTGATATGTGGGCGGCAGGGAGCCTTTGCAGGGTTTCAGGCCAAGGTCTGGCACAGTCCAGGGAGCTGTGGGAAGGTCGGTGCTGAGTCTGGGGGAGGGGTGAGTTATGGATGGCCCTGAACGGAGGGGTCACTGTGTGGGTCAGGGGAATTGTGTGGTGCCACCGAATCATCAGGACTACTGAAAGGTGACACTAGAGATGAAAGGCGGCATTTAGCAGGAGGTTGGTGAGTGGGGCCTTGTGGCTGAGTGTATGGGGGACTGTTCCATGGCATCAGCGCCCCAGAGGAGGAGCAGAACAGGGAATAGGATGAGTCTGGTGTGGGACATGGTGTGTGTAAAGCACCCAGGGCTGGCCACCTGGGGGACAGGAGTGTGTTCAGAGCTCCCAAGAAGCCTGAACTGAAGGAAAGGGGGATCCTGCTGCAGGCATCTCGGCCTGACCCGAAGGGAGGGGTGGGGGGAGAGAGCAGGGAAGCAGCCTTGCCCCACTCAAATGAGACAGGGTGTCTGGGGTTCGGGGTCAGTGACTCGTGTTTATTAAGCTCCTAAATTTAATCCCACAACCATTTCAGAGACACAGGTGTTAGTCATTTCCAATGTAGAGACTGGGAGCAGCTCAAGACAGGGACAGCCTGGGTCACAACAGGTCCACAATGTGGCCTAGCCCAGATGGCACTGCCCCTCCTGCTGCCCTTTCCACAGGAAGGGGGTGGCTCAGAGGTGCCCACGTCTGCCCAGGACACAGGTGGCTTGTGGAGGTTTCGCACACTCCCTCACCTTAGCCCATCCTAGTTAGGGGGCAGCTGAGGGCCAGAATAGGGGTGCGCCAAGAGGGAGAAGGGCAAGCACTAGGCTGGGCTGTGGCCTTGGCAGGTCTTTCCTCCTTGTGCCTTGGACCCTAGGTTGCCTCTCCATCAGCCACAGGTGACAGTGTAGTACTCAGACAGGAGCCAGGAGGGACCCTTGGTGCCCGGTGCCCCAGGCGGGCTCAGAGCAGGGTGCAGCTGCGGATCTCCATGGCTGCCAGCATCACCCTCAGGTTGCGTGGTGAGTACGGCGGGTAGCGGATGGAGTAAATCTTTTCCAGCCCAGGGCGGCGCAGCAGGCAGGCGCGGTGGTGGGAGAAGGTGTCGAAGGAGAACTTGCCGTGGTAGCTGCCCATGCCGCTGGCACCTGTACAGCGGCAGAGACCGTGGCACTCAGGCCCTCGGTGGCCAGCTGAGGCAACGTCAGACAGATGTGGGTTCTGCCAGTCTCACAGTGTGACCTGGATGGGCTACTCCGTCCCCTCAAGCCTAGGTTTCCCGGTCTGTAGCGTGGGCTGGCTCATCCTGAGAGACTGGGCAAAGGGCTCAGCCCTGAGCCTGGCAGCGGCTCAATAAACGTTGGGGACACCAGGTGCCGTGTGAAGTGTTAAGGCAAGACAGGTGGACAGTGGTCAAGAATGTGGATTCTGGAGGGACTGCGTGGGGTTGAATCTCAGCTCTGAACCAGTTGTGTCACCTTGGGTGGGTGACTTTGCCTTGGTGTCCTCTGTGCCATAGGGTGACAGTGGCACCTCCCTCCTAGAGTTGTGGGGGTGTGGGTGAGTGTTCAGACCCATGGACACAGTAAGTGCTGTGTTGTTGTGAATTCTCAGCGTCTAAGTAGGGAGGGGATCGAGACAGCTTCTGCACCGAGGAGTCTGGGGAACCCAGCCTGGTGGAGTTGGGGGTGATCAGGGAGGGCTTCCTGGAGTAAGCCCTGAGGGATGTGGATTTGACCAGATGAAGAGGGCAGGTGTGGGAAAGAGGGACCCAGACTTAGGCAAAATTCAGAGCTTTGGAGGTGTTTGACCCATGACTTGTTAGGACCTGGGCAGAGCTCAGTGTGGCTGGGGCAGCAGGCAGGGATGCGGGGAGAGGCGGCCAGGTCCGGAAGGGCTGGTCTCCAGGAGTTGTGAGTCGGGGGCCTGGCCTGAGCATGCCCTCATGGGAGCCCTGGGGGGTTTCACTGGGAGCAGGACAGTCAGATTCACTTCCAGACAGACCCCGCCCACGTATGTCAACACAGAGGCAGGTCTGGAAGATTCTGTCCAGACTCTGCGGAGGGGAGCAGAATGGAGGGGCTGCGTGCCATCAATCACGTAAGTAGGTAAGGACTTGGGCTCTGCTGGCACCTACCCACTCCTCCGAACGGCAGGCTGGCGAGGGTCAGGTGCATGAAGCCGTCGTTCCCGCAGAAGCCCCCACTGCTGGTCTGGTGCAGCACCTGCTTGACCACCTGGGAAGAAGCAGCCAGAGGCTGAGTGGCTGGGCAGCAGGAAGCGGCCTGCTGCGCCTGGGGCCCAGGGGCTCTGCCCAGCGCCCTCAGGGCCCCAGGGAGGGGATGAGCCCACCCACGTGAGCTGAGGGGGGCGGTGGCACAGGTGGAAGGCATTGCTGTATAGCAGTCAGCAGACTCCTGGGTCAGGACACGTTCCCGAGCATCTGCTCGCGTGCGCAGGGTGCTGAGGACAAACAGGCCCAAAGGGGAGGTGGAACGGCGGCGTTAGCCTGGGGACATGAAGAGTGCAGGGGAGGTGACCCAGGAGAGGGGTGTGACGGGCCTTCTGAGTCTGAAGGGGTCAGGGGTCATTCAGGCAGAGATGGGAGGGGCCCCCAGGCAGAGTGCAGGGCAGGTTGGGTGGCCGAGGGTCAGGGAAGTGGGGTTGGGCCGGGGCTGTGTGATGTGCAGCACAGGGAGGTCGGATGTGATCGCCTAGTCAGATCAGTGTTTTAGAAACATGAACTTGGCCTTTGCTGGACTTTGTGAAGACCTTTTCTCTTCTGTCCATAGGTTTACTTGAAGAATGAGAGGGAAAAGGATGAACTGACGTTAAGTTGTCATTGTATTTAGCTACAATGTGTGACCCTCAGATGGTCCCGGGGTCAAGGACACCTTAACTGAGGGTGGGTGGCGCGCCGCCCCCAGCAGTGGGCTCAGAAGTCACTTGCAACCACAGCAGATGGAGCGGGAAGCACCGGTGCTTCCAGGGACCGGGGCTGGGCAGTCAGAAAAGCCATTACACCAGGCGACTCCTGTTCCAAAAACCCTGCATTGTACCTTCCAGAGTGAACACAGTCTGGATAAACTAGGGTTCCAGGAGGAAGGACTGGGCGCAGAGCACACAGCATGAGCCCTAGGCGTCTTGTAGACCCGCAGAGGGAAGGAAGGGATGAAAAACAGGCTGGGCAGGTCTCAGACACAGCAGCTGCCCAGGCAGTCACAGCCCAGAGGAGCCGTGACAGCTAATGCAGCGGGGGACCCTGGCTGGGACCCCAGAGCAGGAAGAACTGGTGAAATCTGAACCCAGTCCAGAGCAGTTACCAGTGATGCGCCACTGTCGGCTTCCCAGTTTTGACCAGTGTGAAGGCCCTTGACCATGGGAACTGGGTGTGGGGTCTGTGGCCCCTGGGCTGTCTTTGATACTTCTGTAAATCTAGTTATCCCAAAATAAAAGTTTATTTCAGAAAATATTGTCTGGTCATGAGAGCTGGGTGAGGCGAGGAGGTGTGTCCTGAACTGGGGACACCTGCCCTTGAAGCTCCAGGCTGCCCCGGGGCCTGGAGCAGAGCAGGGGGCTGGAGGGCTGGGGACCAGGACTCGTGCCTGGCGTGTGCTCCAGTCATCCACCCTCCCTGTCCCACCCCATGTGTGTGCCTGTCGCGAGCCAGACACTGAAAGGGGACACCAGCCAACGGGCTGAGACGGAGGCGGGGCTGGGGGGG